>VOMN01089895.1:0-12787 GCA_014899125.1 Orchestia grillus | reverse complement strand
AGTTTAATTGGTCACGGGGCCTGAGTTTAATTGGTCACGGGGCCTGAGTTTAATTGGTCACAGGTTCTTTTTAAATTTGTCATGTGACATTTTTTGAATTTTTTGCTTGAATTAATTCGAAATAACAGCTGAACCTACTTCTAATTAATTCGAATTAATAGCAGGACTTATTTTTTATTAGCCTTGACTTATAGCTTTAGCAAACTACAAACACTGGGTTCTATTTTTCACCCCAATTATTTGTAATTGACTACAACATTTGACTATAATTACTGCACTTATTCCTCATGTGCTATGTTGGCTGCATTAATTATGGCACAACACCGCCTCAGGCCGCCCTCGCAGGGGGCAGGCCTCGCTCGCTGCTGCGGCCGCATTTCTGGGTCCGATTCGAGGACAATTTGTAGGATTTCTCCAAATGCATTGTTGCACTGAAGCTGAATTGTTTGACTAGTGCAAAGGGATTGTCGGACTGGTGCAAAGGGATTGTCGGACTGGTGCAAAGGGATTGTCGGACTAGTGCAAAGGGATTGTCGGATCATTTAAAATGACTGCCTGGTGAACACAGATCGCAATCATCTTACGATTCCCATGATGTACTCACATTAGGATGCTGATGCTCAGTATATATTTGACAGCCATAATCATGACCATAATCATTACCATAAAAATAACGAACAAGGGCGGCATCAAAGATCTCGTTAGACCAACTGGTCGTAACATTAACTTTAGGCTTCATGTTTATCCATTAGGAGCGAGCATGGCTGGCATTCATGGTGTGATGCCGTGTATTCATCATTCATGCATGCATGCTGATGTCTCCGTGCCGCCATGGCACCCCGTGGTGCCGCCCCTCGCGGCAACTGGCAACACTGTCCATGTGGGGCTGTGTCAACTGGCGACACTGCCCATGTGCGGCTGTATCAACTGGCGACACTGCCCATGTGCGGCTGTATCAACTGGCGACATTGTCCATGTGCGGTTATGTCACCAGGAGACACTGCCCGTGTGTGGCTGTGTCAACTGGCGACATTGCCCGTGTGCGGCTGTGTCAACTGGCGACACTGCCCGTGTGCGGCTGTGTCAACTGGCGACACTGCTCATGTTGCCTCCTGGCCTGCTCCTGGTCCCGACGTGGGCTCGTAACCCCGACACAAACTTTTATCCTCGACACAAACTTTTATCCTCGACACTAACTTTTATCCTCGACACTAACTTTTATCCTCAACAATCAGTTTCAACGCCTGCTTCAGCTGTTAACTTCGATATAGATTTCTGATCTCAACAAAAACTGATTTCATCTTTTAACCAGATCATTGTTTGAACGCAAATTCAATAAAGTTCAGTTGTTCGCGGCAATAAGTATTTGAACTATTCCAATAATATCAGAACACTTTACATAGGGTGAACTCTGCTCCAACGTAAGTTGTCCTTTGTTTCGCATTATTTTCTTCCCTAAAAAAAAAATTTACGAGCAGAAAAAGGTGATAATCTGCAGGAACCCCATGGGGAAAGCGGGGAGAGCGAGGTATCACTTCCTAACAAAACGTCGGCAACTTTTGCTGCGTGGCGTGAGGGACGTGAGTGCGCGCTTCGTCATGCAAGAAAACGTTGCAATTTCTTGTTTACCTCGTGCAAGTGTGTCATTCATTCTTGTGAGCCCACCACAGCTGAGGTTCTGGTACGACGCGCCTCTAATTCTGTGTTGGCCGAGTCTGGGGGCCTTGGGCTGAACGCTAGTGTCCGATTTTGGAAAATGTCCATCAAAGGCTGCTCGAAGTTCTCCTGCCGATTGGCATGCTCGACAAATACGAGAATCTTTGTGATATGAAGCAAAAAGTGGGCTTCGGAAAATAAGAGATAACAAATTCATTAAATTTTCCGGGAAAAAGTGGTGTCTCATAACGGGTTCAAAGAAAGAAAAGACTCAGGCACTCAAAAAAGCAGAACACTTAAGGTGAAATTCTGAGAAAGACACTTCGCTAGGGATGACGACATCTCTCATAAAATACTTCACACATAACGATTGATCGTTGGTCCATTCGGCGACGGAAAAAAAATAGGAAAAGGAAAGTAGGACTGAATAAAAAAACGCACGTAGCGGTGAATGAAAACACAAAATAAGCGATAGAAATACACATGGTGTTTGCTCGCCATGATCAAACGTGCGAGGAGATGGAGGGGGGAGGGGGCGGGTGGACTTGAGCGGAACACAGAAGAGCGAGAGAGAGAGAGGGAGGGAGAGGGAAGGAGAAGCAAAGAGAGAGAAGGAGAGGGTCACTTCAGGCTTATTGTTCTGGTCGCTCAATTAGCGCAGTTTACGAGGGAGACATTAGCATTTACAGGGCACTGCAAGACGACAAGAATGTGCCCGCATACACGACCTGTGTGTGTGTGCGTGTGTCCCGTGTGTCTTGTGCGCTCCAGGGCCGTGTGTGCGTGCCTACATGCAGCTACAGGTACGTGCACCACCTCCTGCACGTGCCCACGTGCACCACTTACCACGTACGTTCACGAACAGGCCACGTGTACGCTGCAACACACGTACAGCGCTCCTCTACTCATGCACAAATGCATACATATATAGATACATATGAACATACAGGCATACATGCATATATTTATGCATACATACATACATACATACATACCAAGATACGTACATGCGTACTAACATACATACCTATGTAAATCAACACATGTGTAAACGGAAGCTCGTAGGGACACATGTAGGCGGGTTGCCTTGATGTAGTACAGGCTGTACACACAGGAGGTACAATATCCTACGGCCAGACGTGCACGTGCTTCTACGTGACGGCGGAACTGGCCATCGCTGCGCCGGTACTTGTTCATTCATAAGATTTTAAAGAATATTTTCTAGCCAGAGAAAATATTTAACACCTGAAAGACTGTACATACAGGTACGTGCATGCGCATTTTATACGTACACATGTCAGGTGTACATGATCAGGCACACCTGGGCGGGTACACCTGGACAAGAACGCTTGGACAGGTATACCTGGGCAGGCAGATTTACCCCGTCAACTAGGATGCCAAACCATTCTGCCTTTCGTAAATGCACAGCAAAATCAATGCTCCTAAGCTCTCAAAACATCTAAACATAATTTTACCAAATTTTTCTATCGTCTTAGTTGCGTCATGATCACTAGATTTGGTCTATCACTTCCCACGCATGCCGCTAATTAAAAGAATTCTTTGGTCCAACACGCGCTCTGCCCCGCCCTCGCTGACGTNGGCACGTGCCGGCCAGGGCACGTGCCGGCCAGGGCACGTGCACGCCAGGGCACGTGCAGGCCAGGGCACGTGCAAGCCAGGGCACGTGCAAGCCAGGGTAAATGTTGATTTTTGTTTCGAGTTTCGTGTAAATCCTCAAAATTTGAGAGGACAAACTACATGCAAGCCCAGGGTTATTGACGGTTACTCAAGCGGTAATTTCGTACATATATTTACGTATTCAGTGTGTATGAATTTTGTGCGATGCTGAGCAACGTTCATAACTGCAAGCTGCTCCTCGCTGTGCCACTCTCACGGCACTGCAGTCATTGCAATACTTCATGGGCTTCAGTGATTTTATAAATATCATTGGGAAGGAGAATTTCAGCGATTCCGACTGCTCCACAAATTTCAGGGAGTTTCCCGATTTCAGCAACATCAGCAATGGGCCCACGCCGCTGCAGGGTCTCGAGGCCAGGCTGGTTAGTGACCATCTAGCTTTATACTATCATGATTTTATGGTGTCCTTATTTTATCGTGTGATGTCATTTCGTTAGCATCACATAGATTAGTAATTTCTTAATTTCATAATTTAATAATGTTTGAATTAAAGAATTTTCTCATTTCACGTCATCGTAGAATACAAGTTTAAAAATTACGTAATTCTATGATTTCACAACGCCATACTTTCCTAAATTCATATTTTATTAATGCGATAGTATCACAATTCCATAATTTCATTATTTCATAGCTTTTAGATTTTTTAATTCTATAACCCTGAAATTTCGGTTCCATAATTTCATGATTTCTGAATTCAGCGCGTCACTGGAGCCGGCAGCTCAGCTTAATCCTATAATTTCACAGCTGCTGCAGAGTAGTCGGCCAATTTACTTAAAACCGACTAAGTAGAAGTAGCAGAAGTAGAAGCGAAGTGACTTCTTTCTCGTAGCCTTTGCAGCCTAGGCACCGAAACGAAGACGGGCTGACGACGGAGACGTGGTCCCGGCGTGTAGTTTAGGTTCTTTTTTTTGTGTAACATATGAGATCTCCATTAGAAACTAGACTACTCATGAACCGTTGGGTCAAATAAATTTATCAAAATCAACCGTCTCCAGAAATTTATCCCATGCAGTTAAGTCGGTATCCACAATACAGGATTAAACGGCGAGTATAAATTTCGAATATCTTAGAGCCGACAGACAAACGTGTGCACGGTTTCAAGCAAGCAAGCAGACAAGTAAGACGACCAAAGTTTTAGTATTATACTAGATAAATTGGTTACCGTTTATTGGCCAGCATGTAACTAATTGTTGGTATTTTTGTGTCAGGTATTAGGACAAGGTGCTCGGCTAGGTTGTATCTTTGGTTTGATCTATAAATTTGAAAAAATAGAACCCTGAAGTTATCAATAATCTTGATAGTAAACTCTCCCTCCTCGGTGATGGGCAACTTTGGTTGTGTAAATAATTTCTTTTGTTCCTAGTAATTTAGGTTCTCATTTCCTCTCCAATGAATTGTTCAACGTTAAGAGTTCTATGGAAATTCCCGAAATTGAGCTGATCGGTAACGCTTAACTGATCTAGAAATACTGAAACAACACCCATCATTACAGGCGCAGCCTGACTTCTTGACTACTTGATCTTCTATTTTCACAGATTATCCTTAGTTACAGTCATGGGTGTCATAATATTCAACAGGGAATATTGAGTAAACTGAAAACAGCAGCGTCGTGACTCTAGTTAACTTCGATCTAGTCTTACACTGACGTAAGATGATCCTCAATATTTGTGTACCTTTGCTCGTCTTACGAAACAGACACGCACATGTATGTACGTCACGAATGTATTAACGCGTTCACTTTTGCGATGCTAATTTTCTCGCGTGAAATGACCGACTGGTGGGTCAGCAAGCAGGAGACGCTGATGACGACGTTAGCAGGACATTCATGACATTTAAACTTCCAAACATAATTTACAAATTTTTTCAATCGACTTGGTTACGTCATGATCACTAGAACTAGAACAATGCCACATCTAGCGTAAGTCTACGGAGTTTCATTCGAAAGTTTAACTTACTCGGACTGAGAATAAATAAGACATATAATATAAAAAAACAGATATTTTAAAGCTTTTACAGCAAGTGATTCCTAGTTAAACAACGCCTGTCTTTGTAGGTATTGCATTCCAATATTGCTGTAGTTGTAGACCTGAAGAACTGATTATCGTAACTCTGAACCGTTTACCAAACATAAAAGCTGAAATGACTCTTCATTGCTGAGAGTACACTCGAAACTTTTATTCTAGCACGGTATCCGATACCCTCCTCCTCCTCTCCACACACCACTAGCCACTGCAGCACTGAGCTGACGAATGAAGTTTGACTCAATCAAACGTGGCAAGACTTCTCTGAGGGACACTGGCCTATAGGCACTACCTCAGCTGATTATCATATTCGTTACAATAGAGATCATCAAATGCAAACGATTTATGTCGTCCTGTTATTTTGCATTCCAGGTAAAATATTCCAAATGCAGTATGAGATGATAAAATTTACTTCATCAAATTATTTATTTTCATTATGTTTACATCACATAGCGTGTTAGAACTCTTTTTGGCATCCTACGGAATAACAAATTGTGTTCAGGAAATTTGAAGAAAACTATACGAGAAGTTGTATGAATTTCAAAATATATATATTCTAATATGTATATCATTTAGTCACCTACGATCGAATGAAATTAATTACTATCGATCTGAAAGAAATCGAAATTCAATTAATATTCATAAGCACAGTTTTACTTGCTAGTTACCTCAGAATTCAACCAAGATAACGTTTTAAACAATGAAGAAATAAGGTTTATTGCATGTTAGTTATTTTATGTTCCATATACAATGCGTAGCACAAAATTTTGCTGTTCGTATTTAAGGAGTTCAACTGCATCTAGGCGTGCCCAGTGAGTCAAATTACCTAGACCTACACCCTAGATGGCGAGCGGGCTACTCGCGCTGTCGATACGTCGGCTCAACACTAGGATCACTACCTACACCTGCGTTGAAGTCTCTTTATTAGGTGGAGCTCTTATTGAGCTATTCAGAACTAGCCGCTTCCGCTTGGGCACTCCGTCAAGTTATGTCATCATTTGGCTATTGACATCTATTGTCACATTCTTGACATCGTTTTGAATTTTTTTCTTAAATTTTGTAGTCAAGAATCTATTTTTTTTAGCTATCGCTAACAACGACGAGTTTTTACGGAATCGTTCTCTTTTAAAAAAATAACTCCATCGAAGATCATACTTTACTTTTTCCCGTCGTCTTAAACGAATATCGACTTGACAATTTCTCTGTACACATTCATGAAGGCGTTCATTCTAGATATTGACAACCAGGACGAAGAGTTTCATCAGAAATTTCGTCATGATTTTTAAAATATTAAACAAGGGCTCGATACGAGCGCAAGCATCACACAAAGAGTTAGAGAATAACCGCATTTAGCGGCGTCTTGGTTTTCTCTGGGTAAGTTATTCACAACGTTGATTCGCCGCTAATTCTCATGAAACTGACAGCGGCCTTTGCTTCACCGGAGTCGATATGAAATACGCTGGCTGCTCCTGCCCTTCACAATGAGGACGAAAAACAAGGAGAGCTTCAGCACTTCCCTGCTCATTGGAGTGTGGCGCGCATAACATCCGAGCATCAGCTCTGATTCTTCCGTCTCCGCAGCAAAGCAGCCGTAATCTCCAGAGCTCAGCTTTAACTCATGTTTATCGCGGACTCAACATATTTGACATGAATACTTGCGCAATCTCGGTGGCCATCGCTTTATGTATATTTACTTCTCGATCGCTGGCCTTCTTCCACTCGCTTCATACCCCCTGCAGAGCTAAACTTTTCCCATTAGGAAATCAATTCGATATCTAGCAGATGTTTCGAGCAATGATTTCCATTTGTAATTTGATGGGCGTGCGTATGGGCATAGCTGTGCTCCCCAACAACCAGTTTCTCTTTATTTTTGGTGATATTTCAGGCGGAGGTAATTATGAAATTCTCCTTTCCAAGCGTAATTCATTCCGAGTCTCACGCAGTTTATGGGGAACTTGCAGACTGCCAGTCGAGATTCCAATAAATCGCTCGTATTTATTGAGCGAAGCTTGAGGTACGGGTGCCTGCTTACTTTATGTGCGGATTGTATGAACTCGGATCCGCTTGTACACGACTACAATAGTTACTTTATTGTCAAAGTGACCACAGTCACTTCTGCGGCGGCGACATGCGCGTCCTTTTACGCCAGCCAGTCTGGAAACTACGGCGGTGAGAGATGCCAAAAGCCGCCATATTATTGCCCATGTTATTCGTACGACGAGGACGTCGAGGCGGTTGTCTCCTGAGAACAAACTTACAAGAGCAGAACCCGAAACGTACATTAGTCACCCAGCGAATATTCAGTCGAGCGAACAGGCAAGTTTATAGTTCTGGAAACTTTACTACCTGTCGAGTGATGCGCTATAAATAAAAGCCGAGGCTGTGGATCTGATTCGCTGCAGCGAGTCATCTTTTACTTGTATTTTGGTTTGATTTACTGTCCGCTCATAAGTAATGTCTGTCGAACAGAGCGCCATCCAAGCCGATGCAATATACGATTAACGTATAGGTCGTAAAAATACCTTCCTGATGACCATTCGCGAATGAAACTAAATCATGTAAATCAGAGAAAAAACTCATCAAACCTTCGATCGATTCATCAGATATTTGCTCATTTTCTTGGCAATAACAGTAGCGATTACTAATATTTACTACCAAGAATGCCCATAACGAAAGACATTACGACAAAGGCTTAATGTAACATCATGGTCTGTAATGATAGTAAAGCTGTGGGATAGAGCGCTCGTCAACGAGAGGAGTATTTGTTTATGAATTATTATGATCAGCAGTTGCTAGCACGTCTGGGCATGTCATGGCTAGGGTCAGTGTATAATTTCTTGGACTGGCCTTGAGTTATTGCACGGGTAAGCAGTAAAGATACACGCCCAAAATTGAGGCTCCAGTCAAGAGGCAACCACAAGCTTAGAAATAATGAAACACTGAGCTACTTCCAACGTAGCTCTACGACGGCGTTTTCTTTATCTTTGCTTTAATTTTTAATGATGTTATGAAGTCGAGATATTCAAAAACCTGAGCTACTTCCAACGTGCTCTGTGACGAGATTTTTTTCTCGTGGCTTTGATTTGTAATGATGTTGTGAAGTCAAGATATCCAAAACCTGAGCTACTCCCACCCTTACGACAGAGGTTTGTTCTGCTGCATCTGAATTTTTGGCTGTGTTGTGGGGGCGACGTCGTGCTTTGATACAAAGATATGCGTCGATACACAGCGGCCAAAATTGGCGTGGATCACAATATTTTCCGTATTAGTACGTAGACGCTCATGCGTGAAAGCGCAGCAATACGAAGAGTTCGGGTGAGCTAACGAAATAATTTTGATTTAGATGCACGAATCTCTAATTTTTTTGTGTTATTTTTTCCACGGCGTGGATAATTTAATGGAAATTACCTGCGCATATATTCAGGGAATTTTATCATTACCTCATGAAGTCATCGAATGCCTTTCAAAATTATTAATGAATGCATAGTGGGTGTCTTGTGCTATAACGCTGCATGGGACTCATACTGAATCAAACGATCGCAGTAGCAATGGGTGTTTGAAGTTTTGTACTAATAAGTCATTGGCCGTTTTTACACTTTTGTCTTTGAGCTAGGGAATGAGTTATCAAAGTAGAGTAAATCGTGTTTGATTGTTTTAATTTACGAAACTAGTAAAATTCAGGATATTTGCGGGTTTTACCGGCCTGCTACTCAGGTCAGACAAAATTCAATGCATCGTCAGTATTTCGCTCGGAGATTTTATTCTTGTTTTGAGTAAGCCATCATTTCTACTGGTGCATACAGAGTTGTCGTCACTTCTCCCTTCTATTGTTGCGTACAGAGATCTACACACTTCTCACTTCTACTGATGCACACAAAGCTGTACTCGCTTCTACTGATGCACACAGAGCTGTACTCGCTTCTACTGAAGCATACAAAGCTGTACCCACTTCTCACGTTTACTGATGCATACAGAGTCTAAAAAATCAGAAAATTAACGGCAGTGAACGTCGCACACGACTACGTTAGTGAACTTTTTATGAATTCGCCTGTTTCAAGTTTTTGGAACAAATCACAAATTCTATTGGAAAAATTACGATCTCATCAAGAGTGTGGAAAGCAGCGTCTACGAACATCCAGTGTAGGCGTTTCAGATTCTACAAACATGTTCGGAATTAGTGAGATAATTCTCAAATGGGAGAAATTTAAGTGTAAAATTCATACAATTTTATACCCCTACTTTCCTACAAATTTGTTCAGCCCGAAGCTTCCGTGTTACACGCGCATTTAATACGTATTTTCTTTGAACTATATTATCATTTTGCGACCAGCAGGTAACGTAAGAGTACTTACGGCTCCTAATGATCCATAGAGTGCAGTGTAAAGTTACGTACGCCTCCATTAAGCCCATAATCTGAAAATATGTAACTTGAAGTTAAATAATACATCCGTACGTTAGGCACGCATATGCATATGTATGTATAAGTACACAGACCGTGCACGCAACGCTCAGTTTTAGGAGCAGCAGCTCATGGGCCGAGCGAAGTCGTCAGAAGACGTGGAGATGGACCACACTCCCACTCAGCCCCCCTCGGTCCTATGAGGAGGGACCGGCCTCTCCAAGCCGCCCTGCTGCAGGTGAGTGCTACAGCTCGGCCGCCCTGCTGCTGGTGAGTGCTACAGCTCGGCCGCCCTGCTGCAGGTGAGTGCTACAGCTCGGCCGCCTTGCTGCAGGTGAGTGCTACAGCTCAGCCGCGGCTGCCAGCGCCCGCTGCACACAACCGAGGATTGCAGCTTTTCCAATTAATTTGGCAGTGAATGCACGTGTGTAGGATTGCATGCATGCATGAATGCAGGATTGTGTGAATGCGTTAATGTCTGAATGCATGCATGATGAATGGATGGTTGTATCAGTACTTGAATACACAAATGTGCCAGCGCACAGATGTAAAAATGCATGAATGTACATGTATATGAATGCATTGATGCCGTGAACAAATGAATGCACGAATGGACGAGTGAAGGCACCGCGTCGCCCTCCTGCACGCATTTGCGAGGTCGCTTTCTTTTATATCAACTCAATTCCGGAGCAGCGACCTGCTGGCACGCCCCCCTGCCCGTCCCCCTTAGGNGGAAGGGCTAGAGGAGGAGGAGATGGGAAAATGAAGAGAAGAAACTGGAGAAGAAGTAAAAGAAGAGAAGGTAAAAATGAAAACGACAAGCACAATCAAAAAAATTGAGCCGGACAGATTTACAGCGATATTAAATTTCATTTTTTGAACGGTGAGGCAGTAGGTGAAGTTTTGGGTGCCTTATTTTACGACGTTATAGATACCTTATATTATAGATACCTGATTTTACGGCATTATAGAAGAGAGAAGAGGTCGCTTTCTCAGTAGAACTACTTCCGGTAGACGTGAGTTTACGTGCATTAGATATGTACGTCAGCAGCCTCACATCAACAGCCACACATCAACAGACGTTCATCAACAGCCTCACATCAACAGACGTTCATCAACAAACTCAAATCAACAGACGTACATCAACAGATACACATCAACAGACTCAAATCAACAGACGTTCATCAACATACTCAAATCAACAAATCACATCAAGAGATTTACATCAACAGACGCATATCAACTGACTCGCATCAAGAGACTCACATCAACAGACGCATATCAACAGACGCATATCAACAGATGCATATCAACTGACGCATATCAACTGACGCATATCAACAGACGCATATCAACAGACGCATATCAACAGACGCATATCAGCAGACGCATATCAGCAGACGCATATCAGCAGACGCATATCAACAGACGCGTATCAACAGACGTGTATCAGCAGACTCACATCAACAGACGCACATCAACAGACGCACATCAACAGACGCACATCAACAGACGCACATCAACAGACGCATGTCAACAGACGCATGTCAACAGACGTATATCAACAGACGTACTAGCGTCTACATGAACGGATGATCAGATTAATAAGCAATGCCACCACCACATATATATGTACAGCATTCATGATGCACGCGTCACGTAAGCAACATACTAACACATTTGCATACGAAACCTCATGTCACCCCCTGCTGACACATCCAGAGTTCACGCCACTGTGAACACCTCCAGTGGACTTGGCGCTGACACATCCAGTGTTCATGCCACTGTGAACACCTCCAGTGGACTTGGGGCTGACACATCCAGTGTTCATGCCACTGTGAACACCTCCAGTGGACTTGGTGCTGACACATCCAGTGTTCACGTCACTGTGAACACCTCCAGTGGACTTGGCGCTGGCTAAGACCGTCCCAGCAGCGGCCGGCCGCGCTCAGCTCGCCCCTCAATGTCTCGAAGGCCGTGCGCGAGAGAAGCAGAAGAAATTCAAAGCGATCCAGAAGGAAACAGATGATGTCAGCGAACAGTTAATGAGGACCGCAGTCTAAACTGACCTCAAACATTCGATCTTCCCGCCAAGAGCCACCAGCACTCGCTGACCGCCAGCAATGGACACGGGCCGACAGAGCTCAGTGAACTTGCTGCAGGAGGACACGCGGGGAGGAGAGATTGTCTTTCCCCATGGAAAAGACAATCTCTCCTCAAAGACGATGCTTGCAGTGCACGCAGAAATCAATCCTCAGATTGACAGAGTGCCGGGTAAGGTAGCCTGAAGCCATCCAGTGGGCTTGGGAAATGTTTATCGTCACCAAAAAGTGGCTTCTGTCATGGTTTGGGCAGTGTCTCAAAAACGCTTAAGTCGCCCCTCAGTTTCGTTAAAAAGAGCACGAAGACGAATGAAATTCAAACTTTGATCAAACTTTTGTTCTTGCTTCTCATGAGATGTTGAAACACTTTAAAATAAAGAGGATTCCCCTATCAACAAGAGGGTGCACCCTCGGGCACATCTAAAAAACTCTTGTGTGGTATCAAGCCATTTTTTCAAAGTTTTGGAGTACGGAAATATGGCCTCCATGTTCTCGAGATTTGAGTCTAAAAAACTCTTGTGTGGTATTAAGTCATTTTCTCCAAGTTTTGGAGTGCGCAAATGTGGTCTCGATGTTCTCCCGATTTGAGTCCCCTGGACTGCAGTGCTTGGTCCATGTTGGAGACTGATGCCTGAACATCTCCCCTTGTAAGCTGCCAACGGTTGGAACTTGTCCCGGAAGAAAGCATCAATGCTTATAGTCCAGGTACTTTCTCCATACTCTGTATAACTTGAGTGTCAATTGTGTAGTATTTTCTGAATAATTGGATACTGAATATATTAAGAGGGAAAACAGATGGCTGAGGGTGACTCAATGCACGTGAGGTGCCACTCACCCGTCAATACGGCACCCATCAGTACGGCACCCATCAGTACGGCACCCATCAGTACGGCACCCATCAGTACGACACT
>VOMN01089894.1:0-14329 GCA_014899125.1 Orchestia grillus | reverse complement strand
GACCGTGCCCATTGGTAGACTTTGTCAAGGTCTTCTTGCTACTCGACGCAGTTTTCGACACGTCTCGTTTCCTGGAACAGTCTCGTGTCGTCAGCAGCAAAAGAGGAAGGGTATGAATGCTGCATATGGGCATCTATGTCTGAGACATGCATAAGGAACAGTAGTGGTCCCAGCATTGATCCCTGCGGCACTCCACTGGCGACCAAAGATTCCGACGAGAGATACCCGTCTACGGCAACCACCTGCCAGCACCTTGTTAGAGAACTGTGGATCCACTTCAGAAGCTCTACCGATGTTTTGGGATCTTAGCTGTTTAAGTAGGATTCCATGGTCCGCCCTTTCGAAGGCTTTTTTTCAAACATTTTTATAAACAGGTACTGAATACATACCAAACAAAACTTTCAGCTGTAAAATTAGGAAGTGGCTCCAATTAGGACCTGAGGCGTTTTGGTGCCACAGGCGTTGTGAAAGTTGAAATAAGTGAATGAAAGATAAACAAAGCACATTGTAGAAATATCTTTAGGAGCACATATGTATCAAGTAAAATTAATACCAGATTGGTCCTTTTAGAAAAACAATGATATGCAACATACGATAAAGCTAACACAAAATTGATTCAACTCTAATTGAGTAAATGTTCTAAAATGGCCTAGTCGGTTACCATATCGTAATACTACCTAGAATTTATAGAGAGAATCGAAACTAAGAATTCAGAGACCTGTCAGAATTGAAGAAAATTTGCATCGAAAATGGGGTAATATTGCCTCAAACACATGTAAGATACTCCTAATAGATTACTCTAAGCGTCTCCATGTTGTAATTAGCAACAAAGTCCATGCTACAAAATATTAAATGAATACGTAGATGTGTTGTAAACTTTCCCATTCCTAATTTTGATAGTTTTTGTATCAAGCAATTTAGTTGTTATATTTCGTTCTTCTGGTTGTTTCTATTGTATTCTTACTACATATTCTGTTAGCAGTAATAATTTCATCTACCTATGATTATTAAAAATGTATAAAAAGGTATTTTTAATGGCTTGAAATGTTTATCATTTATTTTCAATGTTTATAATGAACAAAAATTGCTGTACATATTTGTTACCGAATTGTACAATACTTGAAAGAGTTTTAACTGTAGATATTTAAGAAATACTTTGTAATTTAGGGGTCAAACATAGGGTGTCAACTGTTTTTGTGATCAGTTGTACCCAATTATTTCAAAGTTCTGATATGGCAAGCTTAAGGTGTTTTCCTTCACAAGTGTAACCGGGCATTAATTCTCCTCTAAGATTTATGTTTTCTTGTCTTGTAAAATGAATCAGCAATGGTTCTTTATGAAGTATTTTGTAGTATTATACACCCTTTTATGCATGGAATGAGCTACATAAATTTTTGGCCTACAGCTTCGACAATTATGGTTCAAAAGTTTCAAACAATCAGTGAGAGCTCTGGTGCTGTAGTTACACTTGAGAACCAATAGCTTGCAGCGTAATTTTTTATAATATTTGTATAATAGTGGTGAAAAACCACACTCAGTTAAATTGGAAAAGAATTAGTGGTAGGCACCTGCCCTGTAAGCCTGTGATTGGTTGCTTATTTGGACCGGCAACAACTGCTTCTAGGCGTGTAGGATACTTCAGTAAGAAACTGGAGGAAGTGAATGACACGTCAGAAATGTACTCTTATTGACTTCACATATGATGCTCTGTAAATGCTGTGCAGTTGCTGATACATCCAGTCTGTATCATATAAAAACTGTTTGGGTATGATCCAATGTGAAATTTTGTTGTGTATGTATCTCCATGATACTTTTTTGTCGTTCATTTCATTTAGATGTGGAAAAAATCTTTGGAAGAGTTGGTACAATAGATTATGTTCAAACCAGTAAAATTTTCTGCTGAAACTATTTCTATCTTTAACTTTCATTGTAACAATTTAACTTTAACAATTATTGTAAAGTAATGATAGAGTTGATTTAACCAAAACTTAATTGTAATTTTTCTAAACATGGCTTTATTTTATGCAAAGCGAATTACATTGAAGATTTTGTGTATGCATAGATTTATGCAATGAAGGGCTGTGCTGGGTTTGTACTAAGTTGTTTTGGATTCAATTCTTGCACTTTGTGGGACACTCTTGCTCATTTTCAGCTATGTCAAAAGAAAAGGAAAATGTTGAAATTCAATTCAAACTTATCTTGATGTAGAAAAAATATTGGAATCATTTTTAATGGCCAAATAATAAAAACTACTATGATTTTTTGAAACATGTGTTGGTTTTTCGTTGATTCAAGGATCCAAAACCATTAAGTTCGAAACACATTTTGCTTCCTCTTTTGTTTCAAATATTACTAATGTGGTGTGATGCAGCATATTGAGTTTGATTGCTGAACAAGAAAAGAATTGTTTCGATTCCAGTTAGGGATATATCCAGGGTTAGATGCATGGTAGAAACATAACGATTTTTATGAAGAACTTTGTGTAGTGGACTTCATTAATTTTTTGGAGGGATGGGATTTAATGAGTTTCCAGACAAACTTGTCACATGACATCAAAAATGATAGGACTGACTTTATTTGTTCTTAAGATTAATGGTACTTCCCAAATGGAGACAAACGTGATCTCTCTCCCAATGGTCTAATGAGTGCTAGGCTTGACACCAGATTTGAAAACAAATGCATAAATGAATAATTTTATACATGACGGTTTTTCATAATATTGTGGTATTGGATCGTTTCTATAGTTAGTTCTGTTTTCTCAATGTTTTACCTATAAGGGTCAATGAATGGGCTGTAGCCTCGTAGCCTGCAAAGTTAGGTTGGCCCATTTCATGTTATGGGGAGTGACCCTGAGGAGTATTCCTTACTGAGGTCTTCAGAGGCTCCATTGACCTCATAAAATTTCTCAGTATTAGCCTAGTCCTTGGCATGTCTTTCCCAAGTATTTTTTCGTGCTCACATTACTGCTTTCGTGTCAACATTCTGGTGATTGTTCCTTGCTGTTCCTCTTCTTCCCTTGTTCATTGTGCTTATGTGTGGATTTATTGTTTCCCTCAAGATCTTTGATTTGGTCTTTTTATCTTCCATTTGGAATTAGAATTGCAGGTTATGCTGTTCGTAAGGAGGCCTAGCAGTACATAACATCTTTGATCAATTTCAAATTGGAAGAAAGTACCTCATGCACTTCTTACATTTTCTCTAAAAATATGCTCTCTTCAGAACCAATGGCACTGAAAAATGATGGGAATTAACAAGCCTCAATGAGGCTAAAGTTTGAAAGAGCCCCAGCCAGAAGCTTTCTAGTGTCTTTTGGAAACTATAATCTTGCCTCCACTCATGTCCAGCTCTATTAGGCTCCATAAAGTGCATCTTTTCTACATTTGTCGTTGTCTGATATGCTAAATGCAGACTATGTGCAGAAAAAGTATAAAAGCTTGTTAAAATTCACAGACACTTGAGATCATCAAAGAAAAGTTAAAATGGGAGGCATTTTGCAGTTGTGTCAATGCCAATTCCTTTTCCCCCATATTAAGTTCAAAGGTAAGGAACATGTTCCAAAATTTATCTTCATATTCATATGTTGATTAAAATTGCTTCCAACATGTGTGTAATATCCTCTATGAGGATTTAGCCATCAACCCATCATGGTAGAATTCAGTTAACCCTTCCTTAATTAAGGAATCACACAAAATTGAGTGATTGTAACAGGATAGTTTCCAGAGAGCAACATGGTACTATGAAATTTTTGAGGATTAAGTGTACATTTACTGCTTATTAAGTAGAATATATGACTCCCTGGTTCCATGTGGAAGATTGTATTTTTTGAGAAATTCTTTGAGTTGCTATATATTTCTTTCTAGCCTTTGAGTAGTCATACTTTACTCGTCATCATAGGAATGAAATTTACAAGCTTTGGACCAGTTAAGAAGAAAACAATTTTTAATTTATTACCACAGGAAAATGTAATTTTAATCATCTTGTAAATTACTCAAGAATGCAAAAGTAAACTTCCAGAATTCGGATGCGTCGTTAGTCGAATTTTGGTCTCAAAGTCAGTATAATCCTTCCAAAAATAGTTCAGATTGTGTTATACTTCCAGCAATATCCAAGATTTTTTCTTAATCAAGATTAAATTGGCAACTATTCTGTTTTACATGATTGTTCATAAATGATGCCTAAACATCCTGTGTAATAATGTTAGCATTTTCATTCACTCTTTTGGAAAGTTAGTTTTTGTGTTATGCCAATTCAGGCAAAGAAACAATGTTTGGCTGTTTAGAGTCCAAGTTTAAAAATTCTGATGAATAAGCCCTCAAGTAGCATATCTTCTGATACTGTGTAGAATTGTCTTCAATATCCGTACCATAAAAGTTTGAAAGTATCAAATGTCAAGCATTATAGTATAAAAATGAAGACAATTTAATTAGTTCTTCATTTTATATTCAGATAATGAACTTTAGAAATCAAAATTCTTGCCTGTTTGAACTTATTTGATTAAAGAGAACAATTGATCCTTACCAATTCAAAGTTATGCACAAAGTTTTAGGAATGTCATCCTCTTCCTATAATACAACTGAGAAAACCTGGACCACATAATTATGTGTGAGCTTGTTCATTCCATTCAAAAAGGATACAAAGTCAGAAAATTTCAATCAAGGATTCAAAATGAAAAGAATTTTTACTTACACACGATTAACAGCAATATACTCAAATATTTTTACCCTAAATGGAATGGTAATAACATATATAATGAAGAGAACTGAGTACTATTGCTGACCACCTCGCCACATTGGCTTCTGTGATGTGGCTCTCGATTTTTATAATATTCTGGGTATGTATTGATGCTGGATTCTTCTTTGCCTTTTTCACCTGTGTGGAAGTTCACACAATGACTATTGCCAACATGATTTGTATTACCCATATGTGCTCATATATTATAGGTTATTATTATTTTTTTTAACTCTGAGAATTTTCTTAGCTTTTGGTAGTGGCAACCTCAGAGGGAGTGTTAGGTTACCCCACCTATTGATCAGCATTTGGAACTTCAGTCTTTTATTCATTCTTTGCTCCTTTCAATTTTCTCATGTTCACTGTCATTCTTTTTTTCGTCTTCATCCCTAACTTGCTGTTTCTATGCACAAGGATCCTGCTTGGAAACAAACCTTGTGCATAGATTTCCCCTTTTCTACAGTGTGTACTAAATGATGTGTTCTCCTTTGGAGTGACAAAGTCTGAGCTTTTGAAGTGCTCTAATCCATAACACTAGTTACACTACTACTGCTTGCTTCTACTCTTACTTAGCTGAGCTTTAACAACACATCAAGGTCTTCTGTCTTTCGCATTCACTTTGCTTCTTTCCATTTTCACACTTTCTGTGCTTATTATTGTTTATCTCTTTGACCTCGTCTTTCTTAATATGTCATTTATTGCATAGCAAGTTGTGTTTAAGAACACACCTGTACAGACATCTCACGTTCTCTAAAGCTTGTACTAAGTAATCCCTGCTTTTGGCTGTCATTGCATTTCATGAGATGGAGCTTTAAGCAAACTAAAAATCTAATCTAATTTTTTGATATGGAAGTGATTAGTTTGTTTGGTTAGTGATATCTTTGATAATCTCAGGCTCTTTGTGATAAGTCATAAAAGAAAATTATTTTTGTTAAAAATTTCTAATATTTTATTAAACTTGTATGTGTAAATCATAATTATTGTCCTTGAGGTATTAATGTTTATTAATAGTTGAACATATCATTCAATTATTCATACATGTCCTGTATGATTACTTTGGCTTGCTTCTATTACTGATTAGTTCTAAGCAAACTATTTTTGCCCTACAGTCGTAATATTTTTTAAAGTATCTATGAGATTTGAGAAATTAATGATGATGTTTGTAATTTAGTAGCGCAAGTGCTTATGTAATCATGTTGAATTTTTAGTCTTTAAAAAATGTTCATAATCCTAATCCTTTTGGGCTTAAAGAACTTGTGTTTTGTGATATTAAATTGTTGAATATTCTGGTGCAATTGTGCTAAAATTGTAAAATCTTTCCTTAATTATTTCTGGAGTACTGGTCGTCCTTTTGTTCATTCTCATTCTTAACTTGCTGTTTCTATACATAGGGAATGGTGTTGAAGCACACTATGTCTGTAGATTCCCCTTCTCTACAGTGCTCGAAAGAAATTTACTTTGGGTGCAAATTACACCAATGTTATTTTTCCATAGTTTTACTGACTTTAATATGAAGACACTTCTTTAAGTCTCTCTGGACCATGCTATCAACGCATCTAAAGATCTGACGAGGTGTGCCAAACCCCTTTTTCCAAGTGGGTATGGCGTCACACTCGGTCTCATTCTACCTAGTAATTAACGTTTTGCTTCTCAATCGCCTATTTAGTTTTCTTACTGGCAAATGTGAGAATGATAATAATCTGGAAAGCACTTCAAAACAATAGCTACTTCGCTTTCCGCATAATAAGGCCATTAACACTCCCGGAGTATGAAAAATCCAGTCAAGAAATCCTGTGTGGCAGGAGATAAAACCATAACAACCCTCTCATGCCACAGCGACGCTGGGCTAGTGCTACACAGGTGGAGTTGGCAACTGCAAAGTTCTGACTAAATTAAATCATCCCCACCCATATAATTCTTTGTTAGACATAAGTTTAGTTCGCCCTGCTCAAGTGGAGTTCACTTTTATCAAGCACTATATAGTCTATAGTAAATTATATTATCTGTTCTTTTGGCATAACAGTTCAAACCACCAAATTGCTGCAATTTATACTACTTCTACTGTTACCTATATTTTTACTTATTCCAAGCAACCAGTTTGGAACTTTCTGATCTTCAGCAGGAAAAAAGAGAATAAGAAAAACTGTATAAAATATTTTTAACCTTAAAATATATTTGAGAAGATAAACAACTTGTAAAAAGCAGAACATTTCGAGCATTGGCTCTTCGCCAGCTATGAAGCATCAGTAACTAAAAACTGCACAAAAAAGATGTAAAATATCGGAATTACATTTTTTGGAGTAAAAGTGTGATAAACTGCTTATTGACTAGGAATAGTTGAAAAGCACTGATAGGAATTTTTACTCATTTCTAAATGAAAATATAGTAAGCATATGCCCGAGTGGAATAATCTAGGTAGATTTTCTGGTTTGTTGAATGTATCTAATATGGGTATCTACCAAACAGGTCATGAGCCTGATGTGCTGCTGGACACATTCTCATCCTGCAGCTCAGCCCCAACGAGTGCTTCTCAAGATATTTTTTCGGAATTCTTGACCGCCGACCAGCCGCACCTTCCATCAGAACCTCTACTGCACCTGGTGAGACTTGCAGGCTACATCTTCTGCTAATCGAATGTTGATCACAAGTATGCATCTAGTATTGCCATTTTTTCGAAGTAAATACAATTTCATTATATAATACACCGACAAGATGTAAAGATAAATTTCTGGAATATTGCCTTGTTCTGTGTTCATTATTTTACTTTCTACCATTCAAGGTGTGTATCTGATTTCATTGAGATATTCTTGTGAATCCTCAAAATTTTGAGAAGTGTATAGTTGTAGGTGATGAAATCGAAAGAGAACATGTCAAGTGAAGTTCATTAGAGATAGTTGAGGAGGACCTGGAATCCCATTCTTCACAACTTTTTTGTAAATATTTGAGAATCGCAATTGAAGTGTGCTGATGAAGGAGCAATGTAGTGTCCAGTTGTATGTATATTTTTCAATGCAAACATTGTTAATACAATCTTTTGCATGTGGCCTGGCTTCTGTGGTTATTATGAATTAGCTAGATTTCTTTGTTACCATATTTACCGACTGTAATTCTATTGAATGTTTACAACACATTTTAAAGGTCTACCAAAGAACACACTACAGTACTACATTTGTTTGAGTTAGCTATGAAAATCAGACGAAGTTAAATGATAGTGATTCAGCTAGAGCTGAACGAGCCAATCAGACATTGTTTTAGGTACTATTATGCTTTAATACTATTGTACTAGAAGTGTATTATGTACTATAATATAATTTGTAATGATAGTTTTCTACCATTCTGCATTAAAGTTGCAGAACTGTCTATTTACTTTAGTTCCTGCTATTCATTCAACTGAATGATAACCATGTAGGTTCTCGAATATAATGTGAAAGAAGTTCCTTCCATAAATACCATGCTAAAAATTTAAACTTGCTGTATGAAGTAATCAGTCTTTAAAATTAAATGCATGATTATCATTTAAAGTTATGTCTACCTTTCGGGCAGTGTCTTAATAGCAATGTTGATATCACTGGTACTGTTACTGAATGTTTTTAATGAAAGTATCTATCTTTTTGAAAGCCTGAAAACTCACAAGGAGTGTACCTGAATGGAACTTCAGATGACACAGTATCTGCCGAACCTTCAAGTAAAGGGACATCATCAGCTACTGCAACCGACAAGGCTGGTGATCCTTTTGCTGATTTAATTGCCGGTGGGTGGCCATCAGAGAAAACCACTCCAGTTAGCAGTGCAACTCATTCTCCCATGCCTGGATCTCCTGCGCAACCTCCTCGACAGCCTTTTGCTACCGGAGCTGGGTGGCAGCAACCAATTCCTGGCTACACGCCACCTGTCCAGAACTATGTACCTCCAGTCCAAAACTATACGCCACCAGTCCATAGCTACACGCCGCGTCACCAGCCACCTAAACCGTCCCAGCCGAACTATGGCCGTGTCAACTTCGATAATCTGACGGGTAGCTCCAACCCTGGTCAGCCGTCATCGACGACATCCAAGCCGACTACAGCAACATTTGAGGATCTACTCGGATCTCAGGGCTTCACCTTTTCGTCTAAAGAGGGTGGTACTCCCAAGACAATGGCACAAATGAAACAGCAAGAAATGGTTAAAACCATGGATCCTGATCGTAGAAAGGTGAGACTTCTTGTGACTGCATGTAATTTATTACTGATATATGGACACTATCATATTGTCGTTTGTCTTTGTCAGTGTACCATAGGTTGTTTGGTAACACAAAAAGTATATTCCAAAACTGAAAACGTGCGAATGTTGTCATGCCATGAAAAGAAAAGGAATATGACTTTTTTGATGAATTAGCTCTCCACTCACAGAATATTCAATTTGAAGAAATCATGAAACCGAGACCATTTCAAGAACTGAAAACCTCTTAGAACAACTACAAATGTGACTTAACACATTCGCAGCCTCCATGAGAGTTAGGATCATTGTTCCACGCCGTAATATTTGTTTTTATTAATAATGATTCAAATTACAATGTTTTTTATCGTAGTGGTTCTACAAAGTGGAAGCACAAGTAGCCAATACATAATCAACAAAGATGAACATATCCGTCAGAAACAAAAGGCAATGATAACAATCAAACATGGCTAAATAGTATTTGCCACATATAGGCGTCTTGTGGCATCAAACGTTTTCATTTTCTCGAGGAATTCACAATGCTTTATTCGGAAGTTAGATGTTTGTGTATTCTGGTGTGCACGTGTTCTGGATCTCTGCTTGCTTCAACTTTTTTTTCTTGTTTTGAAGCACTCCTTTGAAGAGGTTGTGGTATGTGTTGTGTATTTTATAATTTTTTCTGACTTTCTAATATGTTTTAACCTGCTAAAAAAGAGTTAAATATAGGTACTCTCGTTCAAGCATCAGAACATTTCTAGGGTATCTTGTAGGTCACTGCTATTCAAAGTGGTGGTCCAGTGGCCGGTGCTGGTACTCGAGCCATCAGCTTTCGGTACGTGGCCTGTGTCCAGGTCATGTTTAGAAATCATTTTAAGGAATTGGAAAAATGTTCAACTTTTATTGTATTCATTATGCGCATAGTTTCCGTTATAAACAAATATTTCTGCAAAGTATTAGCGATAGAAGGCGCATCGGAAAAAATGCTGGTCTACCACATCGGGTTTTTGAGATACACTGTACTAGATAATTTTGTCATTTAATTCATCGTTTCCAGGGTCAGATTAGATGTTTTTTTTAGTATTGTTGTATAATACTTATTAAATGAAAGATTGTTGGTGTTTACTTGGTAATCTAATTGTTTTATTAAAGAGATGTAAAAACTCCCCCTTTTATTGTGTGCTTTATACTAATATACACATTGATAACTCTGCGATCTTGTTTTTATTGAATTAGGTCTCGACTGATCTCAACTGATTTCTGGCCGCTAAATCAAAAAATTATCCGAGTTTTTCTCCATCATATAAAGTTTTCAACTGTATGGTTAATAAACCAAAAAAATGTGGCTGGTAAAAAAATTTGTGCTTATTATGTAGAGTCGTTGAAACTTTTACCATGAAATATAACAAGTACTGCCTGACTGTAATGTTTAAATAAACTTTTATCTAGGTTTATGAGCTTTTCGTATTTTCATATGCAAAGAAGTTTCATTTCCTTTTGTACATTAAGTTGGTAAATAATCCTGTTTTTTGTGTCTTACTAACTGGTAACTTTTCCACAGAATCTTAGTTAGGTTAGGTCTTGACAGCATCTTCAGTGAGAAGTTGGTCAGTACTTTCATTTCTAGGCAAAAAATGTTTTATGGTAGTTTCAACAATTTTATTATGGTATACAGAAGCCTCGTTATGCGGTACATATACGTTCCTGAAAACCTTACAGCAAATAGAAATTACTGTATACCAAATCCATTATAACGTGTAATAATAGGATATGTGTTCGAGCACATCAAAAGTCTGTAACGTTTTGTGGCCATTATTGGTGCGTCACTGCGTGCAGTGATAATATCAACCAAAAATACACTGTGAAAGTAAGAAAAAACAACGACAGGGAAAAGTTCTAAAGAATATCAAAGCACAAAATGTAAATGGCTACGTAATACCATCAGACACGAATCCTGCTCAGACACACCGCAAGGATTTAATTTGTGTTCAAAGGGAAACTCGGGAAAAGACTGATGGTTCTGGTGGACGCGCGGCGTCGTGGCCCTATGGTACAGTGTAAACAAAATACGAGCGGATACCTGATCTGGGAATTTTTCTTACCGTATATATAGAATCGAGAGTAATGAATCCCGAATCCCGTAACTGCGAATTTACCGCGTAAAGAAATACAATATAAGGAGGACTCACTATACTGTACTGTACTACAGAAATAATTTGACTGTAACTTGAAAGCAAATCTCACTGTATGTAAATGTAGTGTATGTTATACCTCTAGTTAATCAATTTTTTCTGCATTCAACTAATCCAAAGCTTTCTTTTTATACTTTGATTTGTTCATTTATCATTCAAGATTAAAACTTTATTCACAAAATATCAAAGAATCTTTTTACTGAAATCAGGGGTTTTTCTTTCAGTGAGCGTACTTCAAATGAAGCATTTGTAAGTTGTTCCAAAAATATTTGTGGGAAAATCTTGAAATATTTTGCCTGGCATGGGGACATTGTTAGATTGCCTCAGCTCAAAGGCCTTTTCAATCTTTTGTGCCTTTTTTATTTTCATGCTTTCTTTGCTGATTATTCTTTATCTTTTCTTACTCTCTTTTTAACTTTTTGTGTCTATATGTATGGAATCCTGTGTAGGAACACACCTGTGCATAGATTCCACGTTCCTTGCAGTGTATGTTAAATCATCCCATTTTCTTGATTACTTGAGATTGCATTTTATGGGGCCTGGAGGTTTTAATCAATTGACTAGTAATAAAAAGAAATTTGGCTGAGCTTCTCAAATGCTCAGTGGTTTGAGAAGGAATTTGAATAGTTTAAGATAACTGAAACTCTATATAAATATTTAATTAAGGAGGTTTCCACGCTTGCCAGTCGGTTTTCACTGATGTAATGCATCCATTAAAATTAGATTTTATTTATAATAAATATTTGAGGTATTCAAGAATAATGAAAAGTTGAAGTACTAATCTTGTGAGCATCACCTGAGTTTGTTGTGGGTGTTGGCCAGATCGTCGAGTGGACAGCAGGCAAGGAACATAACATCCGAGCGTTGCTGTGTTCGCTCTCGTCGGTGCTGTGGGATGGTGCCAAATGGAATGAGTGTGGGATGCATCAACTAGTACATCATGGTGATGTCAAAAAGATGTACAGGAAAGCTTGCTTGGCTGTTCATCCTGATAAGGTGATGTACTTGGATTATGTGAATTGTTACTCTAGTTAGAGTTTAATGTATGCCTATTTATCTTCATTAATATCTTATAAAATGCTGTACTAGTTTTCTAGTTACTAGATTGTGAATTTAAAGTAATGCAAGATTCATAGACTATTCGGTAGACACCTGTCATGTATGACCCTTTTATGTTTTCTGGAGGATCAAATGCATGTAGACGTATCAGCTTAAACAACTTTTTTTCTAGAATTACACAAGTTGCAAATATTCTTACCCAAATAATGTACAGGGTGTCCCCCAAAAAATGTATACCTCAAAAAAAAATGTATAAAACGCTTATAAAAATTGAACCACTAGATCGATTTTCATATTTTTGGCTTTATTTGATGCAGAATTTAATTCTGCATCTAATCATAACAAGTTTTTTCTTAGTAACGAACGTTTGGGCAGCATTAATTCGGAAAGTTCTCGAAATGCATTTTGTCCGAAAGTTGAAGACACTTTTAAGGCATGCAATGATGAAATTCATTAACAAAAAACGTAATACTAGCAGTAAACATTATATGGTAGATAGGTAGAACAACAGCCTTAGTCTTCATCCAAGGTATGACTTTGCCCTCCAAAGCTTTGCAGTAGACACCAACATTCACTTCTTTGTGGTGGGCAAAGAGGTGGGTAAACACGTCGCCCTCACTCAAAACCTCGCAGAAGGCCATAACGCCAGCTTTTTTTGTAGCCATCGTGGGATGAACCTCAGTACTCGGCTAAGCGATCCAGCGTTCATTCTGTTAGTTAAAGACCTTATTGACCCTGAAAATCTTCTCTTCAGAGAAAAACTTGATGACCGAACCGTTTTCCTTCAACCAGTTCAACAACTTCATGCACCTCTACAAGCAAACTTCTTTCATCTTTTTTGGAAACAAGATGCCTCTGTGGATCATCGTGACGATGACGGCCTTTTTCTTGGCCCATGTTGAGAATGATGTGGTCGGATTGGCTTTGACGTTTCTCTTGAAGCTTACCAAAAAGCGTGGTGTGTGGATTTCACAACTTCTTGGCGTATGGGTCGAGCTCTGGTCTTAGCCAGACTCGTGAAAACGCTTGCAGACGTCGTAGACTGTCTGCCTCGGGTATTGGAGAGACTTTGAATTGTAGTTAGGGCTGTGACCCTCGCCGCGAATTTCACATATAGCCAAACGTTTGACCTGCCCTTTGCCTAATCTTTACTACACAAAGTCAAAATTTCATCTGCTGGCTTGTTTGATACGTGGCTATAACTGAGTGCAGTCAGGATTACCAACTTACTCTGTGTCAGGGCTGCCAACCACCTTGCAATTTCACGATTTCCGAGGTTCTTTGGATTTATCTGCATGCCCTGTATGAAATTCACGTTTCTATGCTTGGAAGCGCGAATCCAGACGGTTTAGTTATTTAATAACTCTTTTTTCACCATGCTACAACTTCGCTAAATTCTAAACATTGACTTAAATGGGTGCACAAGTGGTCATTCATTATTAGGTGTTGGGCTAACTTTTGTCACTGGTAAACACCCAATCAAATGTTAATGCCTAAGATGCAACTAGCAAAAATTTAGTTAAGTATTTACTTCTGTTTGCCTTTTGAAAGCTATCGCTTACCTTGTACGTTTTCTCTGTGCAGTCTAACCCCTTCATCAGATAACTAGAACTGTTGAGCAATATGCAAGCCTACTATCGGCTTGGTTGCTATATACATCTCCAATAGCCTCTCAGAAATATTTTAAACTTGTTCTGGCTCATGTAGCATTGTTCTGAAAAAATACTTCTTCCTGAATAATATCTGATAACAATGTCTTGTGGTTTGTTTGCTGAACATATTACTTGAGGGACTTGAAATTAATGATGCCCAAATAAGGACTTGCACTTCTTTTAATTATGAAAGAATGTAGTAAATCATGTACAAAATTTGATTTATGGGTGTAGTTTTTATTTGATACTTTTCCAATGACTCGCATGGTTAAACATACCTACCTTTTTATTGAATGGTTTGGTTTTGACAGAGAAAAGAATAGGAAAATAGTTTATTCCAAAATCAGTAACATACGAAGTAGATACCATATACCTTTTGGTTTTTCAATTAGTAAAATGACAGCATTAAAATTGAAGCATAAAAGTCTCGGTGGTACTTCTAATTGAAATTTGCATGACTACAATCTAAATACTACGTGTGGAAGTCGCGTTAAAACTTCGGAT
>VOMN01089890.1:0-15262 GCA_014899125.1 Orchestia grillus | reverse complement strand
ATCAGCAACAGCAACAATAGCAGTCAGAACATCAGCAACAGCAGCCCCAGCCCCAACCTCTGGATCAAAGCAAGTGAGGGGAGGCAGTCGGCGGGAAAATTAGAAAAGGGGAAACTGAAGAATGAGAGGGCTTGGGCTGAAGTGAGAGGGCTTGGACCAAAGCTAGAAGGCTGGGAACGAAGCGAGAGAGCTAGGACAAAATTTATGAGGCTAGGAATAAAGTGAGAGCGCTAGGACTAGAGTTAAAGCTCTGAGACCAAAGTGAGAGACCTAGGACAAAATATAGATCGCTGGGAATGAATTGAAAGGCTATTTACTATAGTTAAAACTCTGGAAATGAAGTTTGAGGGCTAGGACCAAACTTACAACGCTGGGAATAAATTGAGGGGACTAGGATTAAATTTGAAGGGCTGGGAATGAAGTGAGAGGGCTGGACCAAAAGTTGAAACTGTTGAATTAAAGTTATATGATTTGGCTTAACGCAACAAAGTTCGTTATGCTCTTAGAACCCTGATGCTCTGAGTACTCTTAGAGTTCGGAAGTGAAGGAAGACTTCGACGGTGAAATGGAGTGGGAGCGATTTGCCTCAGTGAGAGTGGAGAGGTACAGTTAAAATCCTATGTCAGCTGTGAAGGCAGAATAAAGTAAAAATAAAGAATAGGGCAACAGGAACGAGCCAGGTGCCGTTCTTGCCCAAGTCCCGTGCCGTCAGAGACATTAATCACGCACAGGCATGCGGTTAGACCTGGAATGGGAGAGCAGGACAAGTCAAAGGATAGGTGGCGCTTACTACCACCACCTGTGTTCTGTGACTGCCGCCGCTCTTCTACAGCCACTTTAGGGGAAAAAAAGTCGTACAGATAGAAACTTTCAAAGTGTGGACTGGTATAAAAGAGAGTTGAGAAAGAGTGTTGTGAGGATTGCAGGGCGCAGCGTTGGGTTGGCGGTGCAGGAGATGAGGGAAGAATTTGAATGATGGGAGCGGGATGGCATTAGAGGGCTGAAAATAACATTTGTGTGAGGTGTAGAAGTGCAGGATTACAGTAATATTGAGAGCTGACTATAAAAAATTATCGTTAGGAATGATTTGGTGTTGGAAATAGAGTGAGAATGTTGGAAATGAAGTGAGAGGGCTGGGATTGGAGTGAGTGTATTGGGAATGGAATGAGAGGGGTGAAGTGAAAAAGGAGTGAGGGCACTGAGAATGAAATTTGAGGGCTAAGAATGGAGTGAGTATACTGGAAGAGGAGTGATGGTACTACGAATGATGTGAGGGTACTAGGAATAGAGTAACGTTGCTACGAATGGAATGAGGGTGCTGTGAATGGAGTGAGGGTGATACAAATAGAATGAAGATCGATGAGAATAAATTCAAGTTTCTGGAATCAGGATGAGGGTACTGGGAAAGCGTAAAGGTACTTGGAATGAAGTGGAGGTACTGGAAATGGGGTAAAAGTATTAGGAATAGCGAGAGGGTACTATGAATGAAGTGAGGGTAATGGAAATGGTGTGAGGGTACTGGGAATGGAGTGTGGGATGTGTGTGGTACAGTGAGTAAGAGAGCTCAGAATGGAGGGAAATTATTAGGAATAGAATGATGGTACTGGAAGTTAAATAACAGGATAGAAGGTGAAGTGAATAGACATCAAATCGACTTCGTACATCATTTTGGCAATCGGTCTTCGTGTTTCGGAACTCGCCTATTGGTTATCGTATTCTAATTTTAGTTTAAAAAAAATTAGTTATTTGGTCAGTCAACCTTTGCTTCCTGTCAGCAATCTTTGGACTAAGCTGCTCATGTCTGTCACTTCGTCGTGTCATGTATCAGCTTAGAGTTATTTAACTGCTAATGTTAAATGGTAGTTCGAACAGATGAATCTAAGATAACCAGCAGCATTCGCAAAACTGTATTTTATGATATGAAACACCGTTTCCTCATTGCTCTCCAAAGAGGTCACGGAAACTGTATTTAACAAAAAAACTTGCTGCATCTGATTTGAAACTTTCTTTTCGCTGTTTCGTACATTTATTTAATAAATGAAGAGTGCAATTTGGTTCATCAAATGTCACACTCGAGGGAACTGTATAGTAGCATCGAAATTTGATTTCTCGTTCAACTCGTTAAATTTTACCACTGACAAACATTCGCTCGAGTAGAAAATGATGCACGTTAGGGAAAAAGTATACTTGAAAGTATAACTAACTTTTTCTGATAAATTCCTTCCTCTGTGACCTTAAGTTTCAGGGGACAATGCGTTAAATGTCTTTTTTTTTGTGTCGTCATTTTGTAGGTTTTACTTCAGTGTATGCACCGTGATTGCGGGGATTGGCGTATGAGTTCAGTAGTGGGTTACGTGCTCTGATGCTCCATTTATTTATATTCTTTCGAGAAGTACATCCTTTTTGACGATTTTAGCCTCATTTCCACCTTTTTGTACTCATTGCTAAGAGACGGATGTATTCTCATCGATTAGTCTTCCGGAGGGCCAAAGCGACACCCAGACCAAATGACGTACAGTTGACCAATCCACGTCCAGATGTGGATGTATCATGACTTTACATGTCATCTGACTCTCAATAATTAACATCCGCTATATCGGTCGACGCGTTGGGGAAACGATGCCTTGTTTGTCGGAAGGGGCGAATGAGACGGGAGACCGCGAAGTGTTTCGGCTACTTCACCGATCTGTTTCTGGCGACCTCGTAACAAAAGCGGCCAGGAAGACAACAAGACGTCCATGTTCGATGGCGTTAATGTCTCTTGAGCATCTCCATCTCAGCCCTTTTGTAGGTGACTCCATGACGCCGATAGACATCTCTCGCAGGTTCACTGAAAACGACAACCCCTGTGGTTTCTTATTAAGTCATCACTCGCAGGCTCATCAGTTGTGTTGTCTCAGAACTAGTGACGTGGCCCTGTGACTCTCAACATCTCATTAGAGCCTTGTCATGCCCCATACCCTCCTTGCTCTCTGCCTCGCCCTACGAGGGGCACCGCTGTTATAAATGTCGTGCTGACTTCGTTAGCAGCTCGCTACTGTCTCGCCATTGGAGGGGCGACTGCTGTGACCGTGGCACGACCTGCGAACAAATTTGTCGCTTCTGTCACTTGGAGGAACATGAATTACTTGACATGGGTCGTATGCACGGGCATAACCAGGATCAGGAACCTAACTTTTTGATTTATAAGGAAACAGTTATGGAATTTTTTAAGTCAACGGTTAGAATTAAAGGGTTCATCATACACACTTACAAGCTGTACAGTATCATCCTTTCAATATCACGGTTTATATTAATGATTATAGCATTAATTGCGGCCTCTAGAAACATATGGTACCAAGGGCCACATTTAAAAATCAGAAAACGGCTTCAAATTTTGGCGACTTTGAAACCCGCAATACCTAATAGAGGAATTCCTTTCCTTTTAAAATGACTCACTCTCAAGACTGAGGAAGGCTTGGGGATGGCAGTAGCTTATTTTCGAACTATACGGCTCTCCGAGCTGTTTGATTTTAGGGGCTTCAATTTTAGGTCTAAAAATTAATCGTTAGCGTCAAGGAGCTGCACGTGTAGAATTAAAACTCAAAATTTTGGCTTTTCCGCGAACAATTCCCTGGGCTGAGAAACACTTTCAAAGTTCCCGTTGGAGCTTGCAACAGGATCCTACACCATCACACGACGCTTAATTAACCATTCCGTTCACGTTCATTAACCACGACGGTTAGTTTACAGACAAGAATGAGTTGTATTCAAAAAGTCAATATCTTAAGCCATTCATTTTTCTATCTGATCCATCCTGGAGAAGGCCTTACCTGTTCCTCACACATCACTCGATGCTCTACAGTAGAATTTTGCCCACAAAAAACTCTACGAGCGGCCAAGAATTTTATTTCAACTCACGGGATTTCAAACATGCAAGCCACGGAAGCGGATTCACATTGAGACTCCCGTGTACCCACAGACAGACTGCCAGACGAGCAGACGGAACCGAAGGACGAAAAAGACGAACGAATGGAGCAGACGAAACAGACGGACTGACGGAGCAGCTCCTCTCCCCGGTCTTTGGTTATCGCCGCGTCTGGGCAGCTGCGCTCGTAAATAACAAGAAGCGCGCAAAACGCGCGTAAAGTGAGTCATGAATGATGAGTTGCGTACGCGCTAATAAGGTGCGGGTGTCGGTGAGCTAATGACGGCTGATAATGGAAGGCAGGATGAGGGACGTTGGCTGCAGCGCGGTCGTCTGCTGCGCTGACTCAGGAGAAGATTGGCGTGACCGAATGGTGGCCAAATGTGTCACTTGGATGGAGGAATGTTGTCGCCTTCATGGAGGAATGTTGTGGACTTCATAGAGGAATGTTGTGGCCTTGACAGAGGAATGTTGTGGCCTTCATGGATGAATGTTGTGGCCTTCATGGAGGAATGTTGTGGACTTCATGGAGGAATGTTGTGGCCTTCATGGAGGAATGTTGTCGCCTTCATGGAGGAATGTTATTGCTTTAATGGAAGAATGTTGTCACTTTGAAGAAGGAATATAGTCGCGTTGATGGAAGAATGATGTCGCCTTCATAGAGGGATGTAGTCTCTTTGATGGAGGAATACTACCGCGTTGATGAAGAAATGTTTTCGCCTTGATGGAGGAATGTGGTTGCTTTGATCTCTAACAAACCCTAACACCCTATGCCACGTTTCTTACAAATATGTATTATTATATTGTAGAATGACTAGTGTTGATTATAAGCGTTAGGTGTAGATGACACAGATGGTGGTTACCATTACCGATGATTATGGACTGTAGTTTTACGCTATCAAAAATAATCTAATTTTCCTTATCGTATATTTTTCCTCTACGGAGTATACCTTAAACATTCAATTATTGTTTTCATGCATTGAAAATGGCTAGAAATTGGATGTAAATTTCTAAAACAATCTTTTTAACCTAATTTTGTGCCACATGAAAAATTTATTGGCAATTGTATGAAACAATATTTCAATGCTATCGATTTACGTCGCAAATGGAGGAAACAATGCATCTGGAGGCTTTTTTACACACGTGTAAAATAGGCATTACGATTTTGTTTGGCCAAAATAGAAAATTGGTATCAAGCTTTATTTGGTCAAAATAGGAAATAGGCATCAAGCTATTATTTGAGCCGCCTCTACGAAATCACCATCATAACCCGCCTGTTATGAGACCCACCTTTAAAACCGTCATCAAGCTCTTCTTTTGTGCACCTACTTGTATCGGTCGTTTCTTGATAAATTAATACGCATGTCAGAATAAGACTATTGAACTACAACATTTAACCACTCATCGGGGTCACAAAACTTCACTAAGGTATCACGCGGTTAATCAACCCAGCTTTAAAACAGACGTCAAGCGCTTGGCTAGTCGGCCTCTTAATCAGACAGCACAGCGTTATTCAACCTACCTTTGAAATAAGCATGTGGCTCTCAACCTTCTCTGAGCTCCGTAAATAGGGCCCTGAGAGACCGTTTTATACTCGCCAGCCCACGGAAGTGTCACCATGACACGCCTGTGACACCACAAGTGCCGTTTGTCACGACACATTCGCACCTCGTGTGTCACAAGGCTCATTTGTTGAACGACTTCCTCCGCCGCCCGCTTCTGTCTCGGGCGTGCGCTGGGGCGGTCTGGCTGTTGCGCGATGATGAGGGGGAATTTTGTGCGGTTTCGAAAATGGTTAGCATAAATTTTCGATCAGGGTTTTTTACTTGTGTTGCATTGTACATATACGGAAGAGCGATTAGGAATAAGTGACTTTGTTTTAAATAATGTTGAATGCTTATAGAATACTATTGCAACAAATCTTGTTAGATTTGTTTCACTAGTATTTTTCAGGGTGGAATTCCGTATAGTGGAAGATTTAATGTTCTTTAGAATGAGTAGAAAATGATGCAGGGAGTAGAACATAGTGCACAGTGTAATGCAGACTGTTGAAATTCATTTTCTGTCTCTTTTTATACGTTCCTTACTAAATCATAATTCAATTTTCAATATTTCTTATTTTAGCGCGCTTTTCAATTTTTTATGTGATATTCTAAGACCACTCCTGTGTGACGCTTCAAAAAATACACCTTTTTTGATAAGGGTTTTCGGTAGCAAGTTTTAGCTCGGCACGAAATCGGCAAAACATTCCAGACTCGCTGTCCTGTGGGCACGTCCACGTCGAGGCCATCGAGTGAGGCGACCTGCTCCACACTAACAAATTCAGGAGCTTGATATTTTCCATTGCTATTTTTCTGCGATGGACTTACTTATAACTTGCTTAGGTCAAATCAATTCATTTCATCGTACACCAGAATGGTGAAAGACACTTCGCACAACGTAGCACGAGAGACGAACGCACTGTTGATGAGCCAGTAAAATGCGAAGAAACGTTTGCGAGTGCCGAACGATTTTAGTGTGCGTGGTAAAAAATGACATTTTGAATTCCCAATCTCGTTCAGCACAGACTCACTCCCAGAAAATATTGAATTATAAATTCTTTTTCCCCCCTATGCGCTCTGAATACCTAAAGATCACCGACCACGTACTCCTTATCATAAGCTCATCGGCCAAGAGATATAATATAATTAAAAGCCAAGTAAGCTTTTCTTCCCCACGTCGGCGGAAGTGAACTGAAGAATGTTGCAGAAATCCCCACCGCTCGCTCCGCACGTCCCTTCATTATGTAGTGAGGTGTTAAGCCTACACCGACTGAGGAAATTTAATTACTTGCAAGATATTTAATCACCTCTCTCGACACGGGATTGTAAGGATTTTCATCTATATTTCCTATTTTCTTTCAGGTTGGTACCTTCACGCAAATCTATTCTCTTTTGCTCTCGGATTCATAAACAAGTTATTACTCTCATTTTCTTCATTTTAATCATTATATGTATTAACAATAGTAATGGTAGCAATAGTAGTTGTAATAGTTGTAGTAGTAGCATTAGTAGTAGTAGTAGTAGTAGTAGTAGTAGTAGTAGTAGTACTAGAACTACCGGAAGTAGTATAATTATTCATAATTATTATTCGTCTAACCTCAGTGGTGACTGATTCTCAAGTGCGACTTCGTACATCACAATTCCATTCCTAATCATGATCAATCAATAAGCGAGCACCTAACGTTACAATAATTGTTAATTATTTGTTTAACAAACAGGCGTTACAAACTCTGAGCCTCCATCAGTAAACTTAGCGTACATAATTAGCTGACGGTCATTTCCCGCAATCTGCGGCGAGCTTTGTACGTCAATTCAAAGAATGTACATCAATATATTGTTTAATACTAATTGATTGCAGAGTAGTTACCTTATCGTTGTTACTTACGGAATTGACAATGAAAATAAAAGCAAGGAAAATACATCTTTTCGCAAGAAAGTAGGAGCAGGGAAGAAACTTACAACGGTAAAATCTTCTCTGCAAATTAAACGTTTCGACCGCATAGGTCATTCTCAACACAATGTAGGCAGAGGGAGAGCAACAAAAATGATCTAAGCGACTTCTAACTCTCCCTTGTTGATCCACTGTCTCATAACCAGTAGCATGGCCAGCTGGTCCAGTAGCATGGCCAGCTGGACCAGTAGCATGGCCAGCTGGATCAGTAGCATGGCCAGCTGGACCAGTAGCATGATTAGCTGGACCAGTAGCATGGCCAGCTGGACCAGTAGCATGACCAGCTGGACCAGTAGCATGACCAGCTGGACCAGTAGCATGACCAGCTGGACCAGTAGCATGGCCAGCTGGACCAGTAGCATGGCCAGCTGGACCAGTAGCATGGCCAGCTGGACCAGTAGCATGGCCAGCTGGACCAGTAGCATGGCCAGCTGGACCAGTAGCATGGCCAGCTGGACCAGTAGCATGGCCAGCTGGACCAGTAGCATGGCCAGCTGGACCAGTAGCATGGCCAGCTGGACCAGTAGCATGGCCAGCTGGACCAGTAGCATGGCCAGCTGGACCAGTAGCATGGCCAGCTGGACCAGTAGCATGGCCAGCTGGACCAGTAGCATGGCCAGCTGGACCAGTAGCATGGCCAGCTGGACCAGTAGCATGGCCAGCTGGACCAGTAGCATGGCCAGCTGGACCAGTAGCATGGCCAGCTGGACCAGTAGCATGACCAGCTGGACCAGTAGCATGACCAGCTGGACCAGTAGCATGACCAGCTGGATGGAACGCCATGTGACAATAGTACACATACACTGTTAAAAACAGAATAATTATGCTAAGTCTTACTTCTAAAATAGTATTCGTTAATTTTTTACTTTCGAGGGTCATGTACTTAGAGATCCCTGCAACTTTCTTAGGTACAAAAAAGACAAAAATTCCCAGGATATGCCCACCAAAATTCTTCACCTCACACAGACCCAAAAGCCACATAACCCCGGTCTCTTGGCGTGACCTGAGCCAAGATGACAGACGCTTCAGGACGCGGAGATGAGGCAATGATGCGACTTCTCGCAAAATATTCGCCAAGAAAATTTCACCCTGACCCAAAAGAAGGAAGAATATCTTCCGCCGACATCAGCGGCAGCACGTGCGCACTCGTGCACCGAAAAATCCTGCGTTCTGAAGAAAATCCGAGGCACAGGAGCCGACCAGCAAATCTTCGTATTGTCTTTCTCAAAACATGAATTTTCTCGTCCCATCAGAGAGCGAATGGAGTGGCTCATCTTCAGGAAACAGCCTCTGTGGAAATGCGAATATGTGTACAAGCATATTTCTTCTCGCCGATATGTGTACAGGTATGTTTATTCACGCGCGTGTACGAGTGTGTTTGTTCAAGCAGATATGTGTACAAGCGCGTTTGTTCGCGCAAATATGTGCATAAGTATGTTTCTTCACCTGGAAATGAGCACAAGTGTGTTAAGCAATGCAAGACATTGATGCTTCGTTCGTTTCGACTGAACACAACAATGTTCCTCGCGGTTGCCATAGGGAAATCAGAGATCATAAATAATTCAAAAAATCTCTACAGAGAATGTACGATGTTGTTTTTAATGTGCATGTTATACTGCGTCGTTCAAATTAAAGGAAACTTGTTGTGTCAGTATTACGAGTACGCCGTGCCGAGTTAGCAAGGAATGCTTCAAATCAAAGGCAATAATGAATTGAATTTAGGCTATCATTTTTCAAACCACCGTGTATAAAATGTATTCTTTAGACACAGAATGTATACCAAACGACATTTGAAGTTTAAGTTATTTAAACAGCTTACTCCAGAGACAACCACTTGAAGGAACGCCATACATAAATGTTTGATAGAAGCTTCTACATTATTTCTTTCATTCTTTCAGGCTTCGAATGCCCTATAAATGCAAGCATTTTTTCTGTATTATGCATCAGGATGCGTGGGCTTGGGCTCAGAAGTTCGTTGTTAGGAATTCCATCGAGTAAAATAGCCTACAAGCTCGTCTGGTACAAACTTTACATTGATGTAGTTTTAATTTTAAAAAATTACCTTTCGGCTTAAGAAAAATTTTATCCTTTGAAATTTCATTTAGCAAATCAGTTCACTTACTTTCTAGCTGAACGACAAGAAAAAGCTTGAATTCCACTTCAATAGCAATGAAACTCTGCACTTTTTTAAAGTAGGTCGACATTCTCCGGGTTTTGCAGGCTGGTGAAGAGATTTTGTGGGAACTCTGACAAATTTCTTCTTTTAATACTTCAACTCATCGCAGAAAATACGAATGTGTGACATTATGCTTCAAAATTTAGGATACGGAGGTGTGTTTATGTGCATCGAAAATTCTATTCTGGAAATAGCCTCCATAGGCCGAGTAAAAATGTTTTCACAGTCCAAGAACGAATTCTTTTTGCATCATTTGCGCATGCATTGCGGTACATACAAGCGGAGTGTGGGAGAAGTTTATTCTGGCTCTTCTCCCTTTTGAGTTTTCCTCAAAACTCTTGATGATGTGACCGCAGTGCTGAGGTCCGTAATACGTGAAAGAAAGTAACGACTATAGCGTGCAGTACAATGCACATGTGCGGCGGGCGAACATTTACCTGCCTGCGCGCCAGACGCGGCCGTGTTGTTGTTACGGAACTGTTCACAGGAGAGGAGGCTTTTCGAGAGTGCGGATCCTGAGAGTTTCACGCATCGACGGCCTTGAGGCAAACTATGATGGCTTATTTGCTCGGGCATTTTGTTATTTCGCTGCACATTTTGTTAAGATAACACCGCTCTCACAATGCCGCATTGTGCTAGACCCTGCACCGTGAAATACAGCTGTATTGTTCCCACACACACACACACAGAGGCCCGCCTCAGAGACCTGGCAGTAACTCGACACCTTGGCGCATGAGCTGCATTTGCATAGAGAACTGCACGCTGGCCTCTCATGAGAGACTTATACATAATAGTGGTGGATGAGTGGGTGGCTTGCAGAGTGGCTTGCAGAGCCTGCACACACGGCACTGAGAGCTACTTATACGAGTGTAAAAGTACTCCCAGGCGTATTTTAGCCACGGGTGAGGTAATGAGAGGGTGATGAAAGCAAGAATTCCTGAAAGATACAAGGAAGAATCGCTTATTCCAAAATCCGTCGCATACAAAGCAAGGAACAAATCGAGTTTTCAATGAGTAAGAACACAACCTTAAAAATAAGTGGGGACGTCCCGTTGAGACTGCTACAATGTGAGTCACAAAAAAATGTTAAGATTTTCTGATACTTATTAGTCAGTAATAATTAATGATAGAGACATCAGTTTAGTTTCACTTTAAACATTTATTTGTCTTCTATTACCAGTTAAAAGATGTGTTTGTTCACAGTAGTGGTTTGGGTATAGATATTCAAAACGGAATTGTGATTTTTTTTGCTCACTGTGTAAGTGGGTGCTACAAACGTCATCACTGAGTTTATTTGGTAGAACACCACTGAACACCCAAAAATGGAGAAAAATAAGTACTGCTGATTTTTAAACGAATTGTTTATTATAAATAATGTTAAAACAATATTTTTTTCAGCTCATAGGTATGTTTCTAATCCAATCTGTGGCCACCATTCTTTTCAAGACATTTTTGACACCGGCCTCCCATTTTTGCATTGAGTTTCAATCATTTTTTGGTTATTTTTAGGTACGTTTACAGTAGGGGTTATTTTCGTGGACGTTATTTTTCATCAAAAATAGAAAGAATCGCACAGTCAGATCGAGACTGCAAGGTGGCGGCTCCATCCCATGCACAACTCCTATGACCCCCAAAACCTTTGCTCAGATGATTCCGTAAGCAAATGGTTGGGTAGGAAGGAGCTCCGTCTTGCATCCACCCACACACGGTTGAAGAGAGAGTTTGAACAGAAGTACCGATTAAAATTCAAAATATTTTGTAATTTGAATTAAGCAATAGAGGGGCTTCTTCCACAGCAGGCCAAAAAATCAGTTTGTTGGGTAAATGTACTTGAATTATTCCCATTAAATACCATGTTTAAATTTCAACAATCAATAAATTGATGTTTAAAATGAGATCAACCTGAGGTCTTTACCATGAATACTTACTACTGAGTAATAGCTCAGTGACTAATAGGCATTTGAAAATCTCGATACTTTTTTGTGACTCTCTGTGTATAGTTAGGATTCTTGCCTATCGTTTGGAGGTTGCTAACATACTGAACAAATGTCTATGTGAGGGCGACGGAAGGTGCCAGGCCTATATGACTGGATTATTCTTCATGTGTCAGCTTCACTAATCTTTCGATGATTATGTTTAAAATTTCTTATGGAGGGATTGTCCAATGTGTATTCACTTATGATGTATACTCATGTACATATAGATGATCAAGTGTACAGCGATTATTTTAAAAATATCAGGCTGATGTTCAACGAAAATTCTTTATAGAAAATCAGGAAACGCAATCCAGATAGAATGAATAATGCAAAAAGTAATGATGTATGGCCTCGAATGATACAATTTTAATGATAATAATGATGGCAGCAATAATTTAGTCACACATCATCAATGAGCTGGTGATTATCATCCTTAAAATTTTCATGCATTCATGTATTTATGAATGTGTGTATGTATGTTTGTATATATTTATGTATGTATATATACATGTATGTTGTACGTATACATAGTACTAATAGTTCTTACGCGTACATTTTCTGTAATCTGATACACTTGACGTACATACTGTACATAACCTCGACGACGATGGTAGTACGAAATACTAAAGACAGTTGGACTTTCAAAAGCATATTTGTATGAAGCAAGAACATGTACTACAAATGGTTGAGTTCCGTTATACTCATCAGTAATTATACTCAAGCAGGCATGTTAATTATAGTAATTTCACATACGCTCAACAACTATTTTGACTTTCAAGAAGCAAGAAAATAAGTTTAATGGACAACTGTTTGATTATTTCAATTGCAAACACTTAAAAAGTGCTGGAAAATATATCAAATCAACATTATAGGCTAAAAATTTGTACAACTCAATTGACAGCTACGATTGAAAGTTGTGCTCATCAAATATTCACATGCTTCACCAACAACAATTTTAACCCAGCAATTGTTCAATAGATTAGATGTGCTGTATATTCCTCTGACTAACTACTTGTAACCAAGAAATATTATTATAATAAACATGCTTGTGGAGTAGTGAGGAGTACTGTGCATTTTGGCAACTGAAGTGTCGCTGCTGGCAATATTTTCTATACAGTAAAACCACAATACTTGTGAGCTGACTGTTACGTAAAGTGAAGCAAATGTTCATCGAACACAACGTCAACATAGACTCGTGGTCCGAATACTACCAGTCAGCAAAACGGACTCGTTTAAATTTCAGTTAAATTGACCAGATGTTAACTGAGTTAATTAGCTTAAATTCCAGTTAAATTGACCAGATATTAACTAAGTTAACCAGCTTAAATTTCAGTTAAATTGACCAGTTATTAACCAAGTTAACCAGCTTAGATTTCAGTTATATTGACTAGATGTTGTTAACCAAATTGAATAGCATAAATGCCAGTAAAATTGAACACTTGATGTTTTATTTCATGGTGTAGCATTTGTTAAAAGAGGAAAATAAAATATCAGTTGAACGAATAAGTTACTTTTAATTTGATGAATTACCTATATTTTCATTATTAGAATTAGATGATCTTGTACGAAATCGTAGAAGGAATGTTTTGAGATGGATGGAGTAGATATTATTTTAGCTATGTGAAGTAGATGTAATTTTATCCTGAAATAACTTTATAGATATAAATTACATATCATTTACATAAATGAAGTAAGTATAGTGTCAACAGTACATTCAATAGTAGACTCAATGTAGAAGATATGCAGATAAAAATAAAGTAAAAAGAAGTTAAGCTACATATCCGGGATATAATTTTGACTACATAGAGTTTGCATAATTTCAGTTAAGTTAAGAAGATCTAAGTTCAGCCTAAACTAACTAGTATGCAGAACAAGCTATATTATTTTCCCCTCAAATTTTTCATTTCCAGGTTGAAGTCTTCCAGGACGACAGCGTCGTACCAGGGTACGCCCTCGAGTGCCGCGTACTGCACGCTGCAGTTACAACACCAAGAGAATAAGTGAGAACTGAGAACCGAGGTCCACTTATGTACATAAATAGTTCATGCACACGGTGGTGCTCATTCTAACGGTGACTCCTGTTATTAACCTTTCTGATTGCTTATGTAATCAGAATGTAATAACTTTCTCGTAAGGTAATAACTTTCTCATAAGGTATTATTAGAGGTACAGTACATATGCTACTCTGCCGACTCATGCAGTGCAATATCAGTACAATGGGTACGGTAACCTAAAAAGTTTTCTTCAATTTAAATAGGCTTTACATAGATCCTAATGATATGTGTTACGAATTTTAAAATTATAACTGCGTGGGAAAATAGATATCTAAGCGCCTTCTTAGGATGTTTCTCCCCAGTCGCAGAGACTCTGGAAATGTGTTGAGGAACCCAGAAAAACTCCGTTCGATTTTCACGTAGATACCAAACCTCCTTTCAAACCAGACTTTCCGAAAATTAGAGCAGGTGATTCTGGTGTATTCTTGAGCTTTGGAACAGGCAAGGAGACCTAAGGTGACGGTGGCGATCGAATAATCAAAGCATAATCCGGCTGGGGGAGCGGGACGCAATCGGAGGCGAAGGTGCGTTAATCAAAGCGGCTTTTGTCCCCAGAGGAGGAGGAGCAGGTGTGGGGGGCGTTCACGGGGCACAGTTTGCAAAGGTGAGGCCCCCTGGGACCACCCAGGCCTGCATTGAGGCCATCTTCCTCATTGTGGACCTTGATGACTTCTGAAGACACGCTGTCGTCAGCCTGTGCGGCCGCGGCAGCCTTCAGATCCTTCGAACGCAACATGAACAAATGGGCCACAAGAATTAAACATTACGTTAAATAACGCAGTTCAGCACGTCTACCACAGGCAATGCATTGTCGTTAAATTAGTTAGTTGCTTAATAACACTTTCAAAGTGACCAACGACATGAAAAACAAGGCAGCATTTTTAAACAAACGTTTGATCTTATGGCATTTGCGCTAGAGCCTGGCGCGGCATTGACTTCCCTTGAGCGACAGGGCCTTCCTTAATTTCCTTCCAACGCTGAGACAATACAAGATGCTTTTTGGCCCGCTTGTATGTGTCACACGATTATCACAAAATTGACAAACGAGTCAAATGTGTTTCTTGATCCCCTCTCCTAGTCTCATAACAATATATCACGTATAAATACATCACCACATTTATACTTTCTACATTACATCGAATGACACTACTACAGTAAATCTACGAAATTTCAAGCGAAAGTTAAACTTACTCGGACTGTTAACGCTACAGATATGTAGGCTGAGGTATCAATGTATGCAGAGCTTGGAAATTAAAAAGGGAACGTAAGGTGTTCCTAGAAAGTGTTACCCCAATATAATTGACCATGAAGCATTTTTAAAATGCGTCATTAACCACCGCAAGGCTAACTAACAAATGAATACGTTATTGTAGTTCATTATAAACGTAAATTGAAAGTAAATTACACGGTACTCAAGCCTTCAAAGGGGCAACTAGAAAATCCAAAAACAACATGTGCTTTCGGTTCAACTGTATCCCTGAGAAAATATTTTTGATATTTTAAAATATACCAAAAGAGTTTAAGAAAGATATAATATTAGTGTCCACTCCAACCATTTCATCCACGACTGGTTGGAATTAGAAACGTAGATGTAAGTGGGTCACGTTTAAATCGTATATGCAGGAATCAGGCAGCCATACCTACAGATCCCTTAAAT
>VOMN01089886.1:0-11823 GCA_014899125.1 Orchestia grillus | reverse complement strand
TGCCCCCCTACACAGGCCACTCTGCCACCAGTTCACCAGAGCGTACAGTTGAGGCAGTTCGCTGTCACACAGGTACGACTGCGTGAGGCCGGGGTCGAGGTACGACACTTTGAAGTCCATAGTGCGCTTCCCCAGCAAGTCCCGTCCTTCTTCCTCCCTGCGGGTCCAGACACTGAAATTAGCCTTTTGGACGGCTGTGATCTGCTTTCCTTTCCGACGGACGCTTTGGGAAACATTCCTACATACAAAAGTGATTTATTACACACAAAATGAAATATTACATTTTAATCGATGCGAGAATGATTTGCAGAAGAATTAGAAGATAATTGTATCGATGTGTGAATGATTTCTTTTTAAATATGAAATTAATGTCGTTGTAAAAAAGCTTTGTTTATGAAACAAGTATAATTTTTATAAAACAGATTCGTGTCCGTGCTTTATAACAGAGTGCAGTGGCACTCATGTGACACCCTCAGGCCGGCACCAACACCCCATGACNAACACCCCATGACACTCATGTGACACCCTCAGGCCGGCACCAACACCCCACACAGCCACACGACGCAAGGTGTTGTAGACCCAGATAATGAGGGCCGCGTGTTCACGTAATGAAGCCATTAACTGTTTACTGCCCAACCTACCGAATTCGGGGCACTCAATAGAATTGCGTCTACATATGCTGCGTGCTTGTTGGAACGAAAATGCACACTGCCGGAAGGAAATGTTGTCCGTCTTACTGCTTTTGTTTGTCATGTGCTCAGCTTGGGGTCGAGGCGTCCTCAAGGGAAAATATGTACAATAACATGAAAGAATGTCGGTCAACCAGAAAAATTTGGGTAGTGTTGGGTTAAGTGTGTGCAAGCTCCTTGCATGAAGCGCACAAAACACTCACACGAAGCCCACAAAACACTCACACGAAGCGCACGAAACACTCACATGAAGCGTAGAAAACACTCACACGAACCGCATGCAACACTCACATGAAGCCCACGTAACACTCACACGAACCGCACGTAACACTCACACGAAGCGTACGAAACACTCACATAAGAGGTCTGTGGGTGCAGATGATAAAGTCAGGTTTGCTGTTCTTGTAGACGAGTCGAGAGGACGTCTGCAGCCACTGCCAGGACCCGTCTCTGGTGAGGAGCCTGTAGGCGATCATGCCTGACGCACCCGTCTTCAGAACTGCTCGAGTGACAACAGCAGTAAATGGTCCGCTTGAATGGAGCACTCGATTCATGAGACTCAGTAACAGGATTTTTTCTCCTTGCTATCAAGTTTCACTTCCAAACTCCTTTGATTGAAAGACAATAGCAAATGGGCACTAGTCGTTCACTTAGATTGGCCAGCTAAGTCCCCAGACATGAACCCAATAAAAAATTTGTGGGACCACCTATAACGACAAGTTAGAAGTTGGAAAGATCGTCCACGTAGTGTGGCCGCACTACGAGATCAGCTGATGGAAGAGTAGCCCAAAACCAACCAGGAGTACATCAGTACACTGGTAGACTCAATGCTGCGCAAAATTGATGCCATTTTTGGTGTTTCCCCATATTAGCATCAGGGGACTAATTTTCTGTCAGGAAAGCTTTGGTGGTACAAGAAATTGTACATTTGTCATCGAATTAACACGTCATCCCATTAGCTCTGCCCAAATTTTGAGGAAAAAGACACTGGATATTTAGTACACTATCGGGTACACTAAATATATTTCAGGCCAAGCCATAATTAGTGCACAGTAATCATAGAGAACATCGGTCATTCCTTGACTAAATTTCTGCCTGATGATTAGAAGCAAATCCGAGCTGCGAGCAAAAACCTTCGTATCATAGCAAAAACGGTAAAACTATAGAAAATGAAACAGAGTTCATGTACTTCAACGGCCGAAAAAATAACTGCTCTTCATTTAAGAAATTTGCCGAATCAATGTAAAGAATACAGCATTCTTTCGTGCAAGAAAAGGCTTTTTTACTGATAAAATGTTTGAAATCGAGGAGTAAAAGAGTAATGGCGTTCTTTCTTAAGGAAAAAGTTTTTTATGTACATTTGAATTAGAGTAGAAAAGATACAGCAGTCTTTCTTGCAAAATCAAAAAATCCTTTTATTCACGCGATACTTGAAATCGAGCGGAAGAGCTACACTTCTATTTCTTTTAGAAAAAAAGAAGACTCTTGATTTTCTAGCAAAAGTGGGCACATCGATACAAAAGCGTCACCATAAAACGAACGTGAAAATAGTGATATGCCAGCGTCACGCGAGGGTAGCCTCCTGAGACAAGAGATACAGACGCAGAGTGCGAATACTTGACCAAGTGATTCATCACGAACACACCACCAATTTAAAAGAGAAGATCATTTACGTGTGGTAAAGGTGTCCAGAAGCTAAATACGACCTCGGCGGGGCATCACTGTTATTAAGTCGCCCCTGAAAGCTTTGGAATAACAGATCAAATGAGCAGCGCTTGTACCCGTACGCGCGAATGTGTGTGTGCACCAGGGAAGAAATTGGATCTAACTTCTTCTGAGTGGTTGCCGAATTTCTACGGGTGAAAATGAAGTGATGTTTACGCTGGGTGCAGTTTCTACAGCGCCTAGTTAGCATAACAATGAAAATCCTAATTTTTCCAAACAGAGAAATACAATGGGTGGTTCCATGAGATTCTGTTCAAGGAAATAGGCAGTTTGATCACTGTAAGGAGAGATCGCCAGTTGATCTTTTCCTATTAATCAGAAAATATTCCACCTAAGGGCATATCTGACTCAAGTTGATTGGTGAAGGTGAATGGATCTCATGAAGATATGTCAGCTGCAGATTACGTATCTAGCACACGAAATAGTGTATTTGTCATCTAATCACATACTTGATAAACCAAATGTCATCTAATTACACATCTAGTACATCAAATGGTGCATTTGTCATTAAATTATACGTTCCGTAGAATTGCTGATACATTTGTGATCTAATTACATATCTAGTACATCAAATAATGCATTTGTCATTGAATTATTCGTTTCGTACAATAGCTGATATATTTGTGATCTGATAACATATTTCGTACAGCAAATAATTCACTTTGTGATCCAATATCACATCATTTGTCCATAAATCACCAGCCCATTGCATGTGCAGTTGTGTCTAGCGATCGAAATAGGAATCATGACCAATAATAACGTCACTGCCTGCACATCAAGGAGCTGTATTTTGAACGGTGGTGTCATTATACAAATTAATTAAAAAGAAACCCACGAAATGCACTAAGCACATCGAAAGTTAGAGAAACCAGACGAAAAATTGATGTGTATCAATACTGCTAATAAGAATAATACTGATAATATTATGCATGTGATAATACGCCAAATTTATTTATCTAGGTAATACCCCAGGTGTCTTCATTTATTCCGTGTCCGCATCTTTAGGAATTGGATGGGGAAAAATTTCTGGGTCTTCCAGATTCTCGGGAAATCATTCCTAATTAATCAGCGAGACTGCGGCACAGAAGGCAGACCGTATCAGTGATACAGAGAAGTCCATCATTTCCCACAAGATTTACCGTTACTTTTGACGGCATGAGGAACGCTAAAAATGATGATAGTGACAATTGAAACCAGATTGAATGTCTAAGCTAATCAGTAACCTGTATATTGAAGTGTCAAAGACCACGAAATATTCAAGAAGGCAAGAAATCCGACGACCTGTTCGTGGCATGGCTAAGTAAGAGTGAGATGGCACATGGCCCTCGAGAATGAGAAAAAGAAGGCTAAAGTACCATGCATACGTACTCATGAAATGGAGAAGCTATACAGGCACTCTCTGTATAGCTTCTGGATGGAATAAAGAAACCAATTTACACGACGCGATTTTCTGACGTCGGGAACAAAAGTAACTTCGGCGCACTCACGAGGCATAAAATCACCAGAAAAAGCCAGCAAGCACTTTTTTTCCAAAAGTCTTTGGGCAGGAAGAATAACATAAATCATCCATGGAATGCTTGTTTTTTCCTGATGCATACGCTTCACAAGGAATGCAAGAAACACGGCGGGCAACACAGAATTTCAGGCGAAGCATTCTTTGCATGAGAACCTCGAAGCTTTTAAATACCGAGAGTTTTTTGCCCCGGTGCAGGGGGCGATTGATTATAAGCAATTTTAGCGAAGACGCGTTTTTACAGCCGTCGCTGTTGATATTGTTAACAAGCAGCAGCGCTCTACGCAGTTCCGGCACCTGAATCGCCGAGGGTCGTTTCCCTTACGAGCGATACAAAGTCGATGCTAACGAGACTTCTTCTGCTGGCGAGCTGCTGCGCGGAATTTAAGCTGGAGAACGACCTCAGGCGACGCGTGGGAAATGGCCGGCAAAAGAAACACAGACGGTCGTGATGGCAGTAGCTTTGCAGTACTGTGTACTCTTGAGCAGACTTATCATGTGTTACCGATTTGTAGCCGCGGTAGCATTACTGACTTGGTATGACACCCTCTACACACAGTCGCAGCTCTAATCAAGCGCACATGGGGTGTTGCCACAGTGGCAGCTTACATTAAGCAGTCGTGGCGTGTTGCCACAGTAGCAGCTTACATTAAGCTGTCGTGGCGTGTTGCCACAGTGGCAGCTCTAATGAAGCGGTGGTGGCGTGTTGCCACAGTGGCAGCTTACAATAAGCTGTCGTGGTGTGTTGCCACAGTGGCAGCTCTAATGAAGCGGTGGTGGCGTGTTGCCACAGAGGCAGCTGTAATCAAGCAGTGGTGTTATAAAACAAGCCGCCCAATGGCCCCCAACTGCAGCACTCAGGTCCACTTGTTTAACAGATCAATACAGGACGCCGCATGGCTAGACTCTGTTTAAATATCAAATGTGCTCATTTGAAGCTCGTTCATAAATTCGGGAGCGGCGATGGAACTTGGTCCGATATGAACGTTTATTGAAGGTGTTCTCGTGAGCTCAGCTCGCCGAGGCGGGACCCTGCTGCTGATGAGCTCTCAGTTTATTCACGCGCTCTCGTGGGTCTAATTCGAGTTGTTCAGGAAGAGGGCGAGGAAAAAACGGGCAAACTTTCGAGACCTGTGCTCGGTTCATGTTTGCTCGCGGTGACTTGCTGTGTGCCGAATGATCAGGAAATGAGAGGTGTCGCGTTGCAGCAAGGTATACGTGCACGTCTGAGCGACTCAGGTTAAGTGAAGTGAATATAATTTTGCAGCGTCCGTCTCGTGAGGGTACAGGCCCTAATGGAGCAGTGTCGGAGTGGTGTCTCAATGAAATCCATACCTAGACTGCTGCTTGAGCGGGGTGAATCAAGAGTCACGCGGATTTAATATTGGGGTAGTTCACCTGTGCTTTGGTCGAAAAATCCACGTGTGCTCAGCACAAAATTTTGGAATAGAAAAAACCTTCGCTTGGACTCGCGGTCCCAAAGAACACGAAGGTTTGCAAACTAAAATGCACGAGAATATATCTGATCGAGTCAAAAATTGGAAAAAAGAAAGGATGAGCAGCAGAACGGACAGATGTAGTTCTTGAACATACTTCGGCTCTAGGATGTGAAACGAGACATGTTCTGCCCCCTAATAGAAGCTTCTGGAGCTCCGCTTCTAGTACGAATTTCATAGAGCAGGATTTGTATAATGGTAGCTTCTAGAGCTCCGCTTCTAGTACGAATGTCATAGAGCAGGATTTATAGACAACGCAACCGTACGCACAATTTGCCCTTGCATGATTCAGAGTTGGACGACTTGCTCAATCCAAACAGACTAGATTCACGGGCAGCAAATGGTGCAAAGGAGGAATCGTTTTAAAAGTATTACAGTTACATTCTTGCCCTGTCTCATTGAGTGATACCAATATCATAAAAAAGCGTACCGCACAGTCATGGACCGCTGTCGTAAATGGAAATGAGTGTAAGAAACTTAAAGATACACGAGAAATTTAAGGATACACGAGCTCTGGCACGAACACCAAGCTCAGAACTGTAGCACACCTTTTATGCCACAATTCTTTCAGTAGCCCTGGAATCCGCGCTGAAAATAAATATTAACCCTTTACCAGCGAAATTATTTTGGTGACATTGCTGCATTTAGCTCAACACGAAAAACGAAATGTAGGCGTGTATATAATAAGGTTGCATTTAGCTTTGTTCGAAAAACTATGTGCAGCCATGCGCATACGTGCAATAAAGCTCCATTTAACTTACGAAAAACTAGCAGCATCCTCATAAAAGTGGATTTTGAAATGTATAGAGACAGTAAGGAATAAATGCAAGAACGCTATAGAAACCCTAATATATGACACGGTGTTGTCCTTGAGCAACAATCGTAAAAAATTTGTATTTCTCAAGACAAGTTTACGATGATTGCTGAATAAACACTGCTCGGTACACAGAATTTTGTAACAAATCTCTAAACGATCACTTTAAATAGAAATTAAACAAAAAATTATCGAATATTTACACATCTACACAAAATTATTTCGGAACTTAACATATGGATGTCATTCCAGAGCAGTTACAAGGACTGGTGTCTATGCAAAAACACTTATTTTCAATTGAATCCGAAAGGTGTGCGAGCTCAGGTATATTTTGCTATATATGAACCTAAGTACTGCTGTTTATAAAATGTACTCAAGATAAAAATTCTCATTCCTCGGTAATATTTACCTTTTATTTACGTAAAATGTACTTCGGGTTGAAAATTCTCAGTTTTCTGTAACGTTTCTCGTATTAAGCATATATAGCGATAAATGCACCTCAACTTTTTATTTACAAAACATACTTTACGTTCAAACTTCTCGTCCATCTCCGGTTATCCTAGAATTCGCTTCTCCACTTGCTTCTAAGTTATCCTAGAATTCGCTTCTCGAATTGGTTTTAGGTTATCCTAGAATTTCCCCTTCAGGAGGCATAGGATAGGCCATAGGCAATAGAGGCAGGTTAGTTAGGTTTGCCTATCCTATGCTATGGAGACTAGCGCTCCCAGGGGAGTACCGCTAGGGTACCTCAGCTTTAGATAGGCCTTCGGGACTTCTGTCTTTCGTGCCCACTTTGCTTCCTTCCGTTTTCATTCCTTCTTCGCTATTTCTTATTTGTCTTTTCTTGCTCTTCCTTCTTAACTTGTTGTTTCTATGCGCAGGGGATCTTGTGTGGGAACACACCCTGTGCATAGAATCCCCGTTCTCCTAAGTCCATACTAAATGGTCCCTACTCTTTCGGTGCGAGATAGACTGAGTTTCTGAAGCGCTGCTTTCACTGCCACTATAACTACAACTATCCTAGAATTTGCTTCTTGAATTGATTTTAGGTTATCCTAGAATTTGCTTCTCCAGCTGCTTCGAGGTTGTCGTAGAAGCCTAGCAGCGTATTCGGGCCCACACGCAGTCTGACTTGAACCCATTTTATCATTTGTAAATTTTCACCCAATTGTAGTACTGCGGCTAACATTAATTGCCAATAGTGAACAAATGTTTCAAATGTTCCAAAGATTCCACCGCAGCGCGTCGCCATGCCGTGCGTGCGTACGAGGGGCAAACAACGCACTTGTCGACGAGTATTGACGCACCAGCAGGCAGTGAGGCACTTCTGGCTTCATGGGAGAATGAATTTAATGTTCTTAAACGGGGAATGTGACCACAACGTGCCTTGAAATCTTCACTTAATTTTTTCATAAAGAACTAAACTACAACATGACTGGAGAATCGCACTTAATTTTTTGTCAAAAGGAATTCCACTCGACCGTGACTGGAGAACTGCGCTTAATTTTTCATAGCGTTGAATTTTCGCTGAGAATCGTCGACCCTAACAGCTTGGAGGGCCTCGAACTAAGTGAGCATGCATAAGTAGACCACTGAAGGCTGCACTCGCTTCAAGAATTGAGGAATGGAAGCTTCCTCGCAATTTTCATACCTCACAAGAGAGTACGGTCGACAATATTCGCACGGAGGAGCAGCAGACGACTCTCGATCACATACACACATTCGTAAGAAGATTTCATTACTATTTATTTTAACCCTGGCAGAGTAAACTCGAGTTCCTCACACCCCGTTTGCCTTCCTTCTTTTCCTGTGGATTTAGAACTAAGAGTCTCTCCTTCACATTACCCTAGACTTTAGGGTGACGTTCTTTAGGGTTATCCTTCCAGGATATTAGCCCTCTATCCACATAAAATGACATCCACAAAGAGAGCAGATTGAAAAGAAGAAACCATTTAGTATGGACAATAGTCTATGCATAAGGTGTGTTCGCACGCAAGGAAAGACAAAAAAAACAGCAAAGAAAGTATGAAAATGAAAAGAAGCAAAGTAGGCACGAAAGATTAAAGTCCCGACGGCTTTATAGCTGAGATAACATGACAAAAATTAATACAACTTCATTTGCCAGAACACACACACGCGTTTAAGTTGAATTTCCATTAGCTTGAGAGTTAATTCGAAATTTAAAGCGTGTGGGGATTCGTTCTGCAGGGACATTGTTGTCAAGTCTGAAGAAGTCGTGTAAGCTGCACGCACTGCACGCACTGCACGCACTGTACGCACTGTACGCACAGCACCCACTGCACGCACAGCACGCACTGCTATCACAAGGAGTTCTACGAATACATGTGTTAACATTCCAAAACGCTTCTTAGTGATGTAACAGCATTGGCAACAAAATTTAGCTAGTAAATTTACGCCTGAACTTTGAATTCAACACAGCTAGGGGCTCAACACGGGAATCAAGTCATGAGTCTTTGAGACTGTGAAAATAAAGCTCCTCGAATCGATATCTAACTACATATGTCTCTTAATAATTTAAAGACAATCTTACGCAAATGACAATTTTTTCAAACAAAATGAACAGCAAGGAGATTGCTTCCCGTTGCAACGCTTTCACGGTCTCCACGTGTAATGCATGTCCGTCAACTTGCCAAATTAGAATGAGAACAAGAAATTCCAGCGGGCAACGAATGTGAAACAGAGAAAATTTGTTACGATGTTAAATACGGCAATGTTGTTCCGTAGACTAAAGGTTAGATACTCACAACAAACGAAAATATGCAGAACCTCAAACAGAATGACCACCAGCCGACGACGATGGAGGATTGCAGAAGAAAAGTATGGGCAGTTCAGATGGAAAAGCAATTGTGATGTCAGAAATGAAGCAGCGATGACTATAGTTCAAGGGAAACTTAACTTTTCCCAATTATTCACTGAAGTGTTACATCTTTTATGTTTACGTATTGCCTGCAGCGTTACAGCTTTTCCTGGAGCATTACAGATTTTGTATATACTTCTTGAAGCATTGCAGATTTCGTACACACTTCCAGAAGCATCACAGCTTTTGTACATATTTTCTGAAGCATTACAGATTTTGCACGCATTTCCTAAAGCGTCACAGCTTTTGTACATATTTTCTGAAGCGTTACAGCTTTCGCATTCACTTCCTGAAGCATTACAGATTTCGCGCACACTTCCTGAAGCGTTACAGCTTTCGCATACACTTCCTGAAGCGTCAAAGATTTCGCATACACTTCCTGAAGCGTTAGAGATTTTGCACACACTTCTTGAAGCGTTACAGATTTCGCATACCATTCCTGAAGCGTTACCGCTTCTGTACACATTCGGTGAAGTAACCTAGCATGCAGGCGCCGCTTGAATGATAGATCAGCCGTGCAAGTCACGGAAGTACCCCGAGATAGTTTCTGTCAATTATTTAAGAACAGCCTCATCAAGTGAGCAACCCTGTAGCGCTCAGAAAACTTGTTAGATTATGAATGAATCACGTATCGTTGGGCGAGCGAATAGCTGATGGTCGATGGATCGGACATTCTTATTCTTTTATTTTGCCTCCGCCGCATTTTGTCGGTACACCGCAATCGTTTTTCAAGTGCCGTATTGAATTGTGTTCATTTGGCTGCATGAAACCCGATGAATATTTCGGCATCGTGTACTATCAACACATTGTTGTGAAGGGAGTGAGTACATATTTGAAAATCACAAAAATGATTCATATCTGTGTCATGTGAGTGAGTTGAATGTTCTCACGGGCTGTCTGTTCAACAAACGGAAACGTTTTTACGCCACGGCAAGGAGCGAATTTCGATCAACACGAAGGCCCCACTCTGCAAAAAAAATGATGGAACTCTATTTTTGAACTCTCTCCGGTACTAGTGTTTATATTTAAAAATTGCACATCATTTTCACCTCCGAGGGCTAACAAAAGATTAAATTAGATTATTAGACTAGATTACAGTAGGTTATTACATCAGATTACATTAGACCATTACATTAGATTATTTCAGATTATCCCAATAGATTACATTAGATTATTTCAGATTATCCCAATAGATTACATAAGATTATTACATTAGATTACATTAGATTATCAGTTAATTTAAAGATCCTACATCCACAAGAAATGTGAGTCAAAGAGAGAGAAGACGAGGGACCATTCAGTATGGACCATGGAGGCAAGGGAATCTACGCACAAGGTGTGTTGGCACACAGGATCCCCTGCACATAGAAAAGGGCTAACCAAAACAGGAGTGACACGAGGAAGTGTTGGGCGCTCGTCACACGTAAAAATGGAGAATTTTTACCCTTAATTAATCCCAGTGCATCGCGGAGGAAAAAACAAAGGCGCGGCGTGACGAGGGCACAGGCGAGTGCACAGGAGCTCTCATGGCGAGCATTTCTCGAAATGTTTTCTTTACAAAGAGAAACATAGATATTTTAAATTTAGCATACATTAACACTTCAAATTTATTGTTGTTGTGGATTTTAAACTGTGTGGATTTTATACTGAGTGGATTTTACACTGTGTGGATTGTATACTGCGTGGATTTTTTATACTTATAGTTAAATACGTGCAAGACTTACATGGGACTAACAGGTATGAGCTTGAGAGACGTAGAAGTAAAATTTAATGAAATAATAAATCAAGTAACAAGTAAAATTAGAATTACGCTCATAAGTTTGAGTATGAGTAAACAAACGGGAGATTCGAGTACACACATATATGTACGTCGTATATCTTTGTATGTAAGAACAAAAACATGTGATACATACGCATGCGCTCTTTCCGTATAAGAATATAAAAACAAACGTGTGAGTTATATGCTCCGGCGCTTTTTATGATGCATCCTATGATGGGTGTTGAGAATGGGAGGCAAGTTCAGACACGATGTTCCCGAGGCTAAAGGTGGGAAAATATCTAAAAAAATTGACTTCATAAGTAAGGGACGCATTCCATAACTCTTGAAAAAAGTCAAAGTTGAAAGAACCCCATGTTGTTCAGACATAGCAATCGAAAAAAACTATTTTTTACACGGAATGAGTGATAAAAGAAGTAATTTATCAAAGATTTAAGCGCTGAAATGAATTCATTTCACCTAAAAAATGAAAATTGGAATAAACCCGTTCTACTAACAGAATGAACGTCGAAATAATGCATTTCACAACAATTGTCTGAATGCAGTAAGTGACGCATTTTGTCATTAAGATGGGCGTTATAATAAATGCATTTTACAAAATGTACATTTGCAGAGAGCCACTTAAGCATTTCATCGCTAAACTGAAGGCAAGAACAACCGTATCTTACCATCAATACGGATGTTAAAAATACACGTGTCGTCATCAAGATGAACCTTAAAAAATGTTTCATGAACAAGATAAACTTTTACGGAAATATATTTCATCATCACAAGGAATGCTTTAAGCAAAAAATTTTCATCTAAATGCTGAGAGCTACATGCGTATTTTATCATAAAAAAACGTAACAAAGACATTTTATCATCAACATGAACGTTAAAATACATTCCTCTACCAGGACGGACCCCAAAAGACCCTCATTCCATCACCAGG
>VOMN01089873.1:0-16076 GCA_014899125.1 Orchestia grillus | reverse complement strand
CCCCCGCCCGCTCTACCTCGGTATTGTCTTCTAACCCGTTTCCAGCACCGTCGGTGCACAGGTAGTCTCCTAGTTGCATGTCCTACTTGTTTTGTGCACAATTTGATTGGTTTGGGAAATTTTGACTTCCAAGGGTTCGAAAGTTGTGATCAGCACGGATTTCAAATTCATACAAAGTTTTGAAGATACGCAAATAATACCGGGCGTAAAACAAGCGAGACTGACTACATGCCGATATCGGGGATTACCTGTATGTGCAAACTAGGGCTGAGGGCCACGTGAGAGGATGGAAGTGGAGAGGGGGAGGTCATGGGTTGCACTGCGCCTCCAATGAACACATCAGAGAGGGCGCCGCCTCGCAGAATTGGTTAGACGAATTACCCAAAAACTCTTCTGGAACATTGAGTTGCAATCGCTAAATGGGACGCGACTTATGGGTGTTCGTTTGCAAAACCGACATGTGCAATTCAAACCGTGGGTGTAAAGAGGAGACTAAATAATGTACTCACTGGTTGACCCACCATGTAGTGGTGGGTCAACCATGTAGTGGTGGCAGTCGCCGGTCACTAATAGCGAGCAAGCGCCACCTGCCCGCCCTTCATTTAATGGTTACTCTAAACTTCCGCACGAGATCACTGCGTGGAAGTCTTTTTGTTCACAAATTACTGAATTACAAACGAAAAACACGAAGCACATTTTTGATTCGATTTGTATGTCAATATATATATATGTAAGCTAATTATGATGGCAAATTGAAATAAATGTGGGAATGTATAACAGAAGAAGTATAAAAATTGAGTAAAATAACGTAAGGGCTTACTTTTCTTATGTGTATATCAATTTCATTCTCAAGTATATTGATTTTTGCTCTGATTTTAACTCAACACTGCGAATGTGTAGCACTAAGGGTAGTAGAAACTTTATCCATAAAGTTGCAAAGCGAAAAAATAATTATTTACTACTTTAACTCTTTCGTGCGCGCTAAAATGAAAAAATATAAGGACATCTAATGTACGTTTTTGTAGGAAACAGTTGTTATTTTCATGTACTTGTAAACCGATTCCGGAAGTGATGTGAAATTCTGGTCAAAGTAAATGAAAGGTAGGTAAATAATTGAAGTACTGGGAAGTGAATAACAAAAATGCTTCGAGCATCCAAAACGAGTGATTTTCCGAGTATCTGTCAATGCACGTAGGGAGTATAGGTCACTGGCTGCCCTCTGGCCTGGTCCAAGTAAATCAAGTTTCGTGCGACTGTCGACGCCTATCAGGTAAAGTTGAACATGCTGCTCGTTGACGGCCTTCTCCTGAGAAAGAGTAACTGCACACATCTGGGACACTATGCTTACTCAAATAATCCATACGACTGACATTGAATCCAAAAAATGGTTGTTGTGAAATGTTGTTGATGTTGATCGTCCATAGAAGCTCTGTGCCCTATTAGGCGCGTACAGAATGTGCTTTATAACTGCTAGCTCGTATTTATTCACCTCAGAGAAATAACTGATGTTCTCATTTCATTTTGTGTGGGTTACGTAAGGTTAAATATGAACACTTTACTTATATGGTTTTATTAGGCCGAAGTTCCTCTCATTTATCAGTTCAACTGTCTTTTTATTTTTACAATCGTAAATCGTAATCATTCAGATGTGTTTTTACCGTAAATAAACTTTCAATTCTTATAGTTCATTCCTAACTCCTCGCGTACTTCTCGTCACAGCACTCACGGACCTCTTCACAAAATGAAAACTCCGAAAATCGGGAACCTGAATGCAACTTATCCAATGCCAAACCAAGAGAGATTTCTGACAAGAGTTCAACTTGGAATTTCGATTCCTGGTTTGCCTCCGTTTCCATTTGACACTCCCTCCCATGCACGGAAAAAATTCTCAGAACAGCTCCGGCTGCAAAGAGGAAAGGGTTACCCGGAAATTTCTGCTCTCAGGTTCAGAAACCTGACGATATTATGCCTTCGTAAATGGTCTTTATCTATAATGGTGATAGTGGTGAAGAAATTTCAGTGGTATGTAGCACCAAGTAACGTAAAAAATTACTTGTTGAATATATATTTGATGCTTCGTTAATTTAACTCCACCAGCATTTCGCAGCACATGTAACAAATAGGGAAACAATACCGAAGTAAAACAGTGATAAAAAACAGTTCTTCAAATCGACGAAGGTAAAAATGACAGGCTACATAATTACTGATTTTATTTAGCAGAATCGAATGAACTTAACACTATACAAAACAAAAAAATTAGTGTCAAAAAATATGAGTCAAGATCAATTCCAGGTAGAGAACAACCACGAACCTTGCACCGTACCATGCGTCACAATACCCACAGGAAGGAAATGGGCGCAGGTACATGTTTCATTGGCTTAACACGTTTCCTCCGGCGGTGAGGTTTTGCTAAGAGTAGAACGAACAATCGGTGTGCTACATCGCAGGGAACGTTTAATTCTGGCTCTGAGATCGTCAGAGCGGCTGTGTTGACTGCAGTAGTCGTGCTGACTGCAGTAGTCGTGCTGACTGCAGCAGTCGTGCTGACTGCAGTAGTCGTGCTGACTGCATTAGTCGTGCTGACAGCAAAAATTGCGGGCAAGACTCCCTTGCGGCTGCCTTCTACGGCAGCTCCCCCTCGATGGTGGTGTCCAATCGGCCAAGAGGTCGTGCCGGGCTCCGGCGGTTGGGTTCTGTATCACTTGACGGGAAAATCAAACTGCGTTTGATGATTGATTGTTTAACGTAATAATAGCTGACGTGCGGCCTATGTATCAGAATGTTGCACACTTGAGGAATTCGAAATCAATCATTTACTGACTGAATTATTTTCTATGTAAATGGAGTTCTCCCATGTTTTACATTATTTTTTTCGAAGGCCGTTATTGCTACATCGGGTGCAAACAAACAAAAAAGAAGGCCAGTATTGCCTATTGATAAGCTGCGTTTTTGTTTGAACAAACATATCACTTGTAGAATTGATCTTGAGTGTACTGGAATCAGTACCTTGGGTAGTATAGGGTTACGATTCTCTAATTTGTTTTGGCTTCACAAAGTTAAAAGAATTAAATGTTAAAATACAAACTACTATTTTCTAAACGTAATACATATTTTGCATGAAACCTCCGATGCATGATTTTATAGCAGATTATTAAAATAAAATTACGTAAAAAATTAGGGAGTTGCTCCTCAAATGAATAAGGATCTCCACCTCCTCTCACTGCCTTAGATATATCAATTTGTTTATGTTACAAAACATCGCGAAAATTCAAACGCGCAGAGAGATGCCTTTACAGCTTTTCATTTTAGAAATCAATCAATTTTAATCATCGGGAGGAATACTCGAAGAGAATATCGATGCTCTTTCTCTCGAGTCCCTCGGAGTGAAAACTTAAAATCTGTTGTTGAGCAATGAGAAATTATCGTGACGGCGCTGGCGATGATGCAACACACGTTAGTGGTTGCAGTCCTCTTCATCATCTGGCCTGCCAGAATAAACATTGGGTAGGTCCCCACCACCGGAGTACTCCCTGCGCAGCTCAGCATTCGCCTCAATTTGCCCTCAACTTCGACGCAATAATTATCCCGTCCTGGTCGTTGGTACCGAAGTTATTGCCTGATGTGTGAACAAAACACAGTCGTAAACAAACATCGGATTCGCGTCGAGCGATGTACAGCGCTCAGATTTTGTATGTGCCATGAAATCTTGATCGAACTCGCATGTTTCTGCTGTTGAATAATAAAATACTTTTGCAAGGTTATTGCGTAGAAGACATGCATGCATCTTCGCTGAATAGGTGCCCACCTCACTTTTTTATTCGGCTTTAATTCAAGCACGAAGAAAAACTCGTTCAACTTCACACTCGTAAACGGCCCTTTATACGATCAGTCAATATCTGAAGACAGTGTCGGAAGACACCCAAATATGGGCATCGATTGCTAACTTTGCTCCCTATTCTGGAGTCAGGTTCTGGTGCAAGAAGTAAATGTTTCAACTTTATACTAACAGGCACGCTACCCTCGTCTCTGTAGCCTTTTGAATGGGAAAAAGGAGTAACGAGGCTTGAAGTGATTCATTCGTGTAGTAAAAAATACCACTTCAATATCACAAACCTGATTCCTCAGCTCAGCTTGATAAGAAAGAGAACGGGTCTGCGATGTACAGAACTTCGTTATCAAATTAATTATCCTTTATTCAGATGTAGGCAAAGAAACTCTCTTTTATAGGAGTCACTGATACCACTGTCTGTACACGTCCGCTGTCTTTTTTACAAAGTCGTCCCACGGCGCACACACGAGGAGAAGTTGTGTAAATGAGGGTCGTAATAAAATACGTTATCACCAAAGAACAATATTTTAGGTCCAATAATATGTTTTTACAGTAGATTGTAAAATAATGTTCATGAAGCTCACATTTGAATTCTAAGGAGAGAATGTAATTACTTTATACACTCAGGATGCAAAGGAAATTGCTCAACCCGTGATCTGTAAGGCTCTCAGATTTTTAAATTAGTTTTCGTACTCAAAGTTAACACAAAAACAGGCTAGTAACAAGGAGGTCAACACCGGGCTTATCTAAAAATTTGACGTGATTTTATCACATAACACCGTGAACTATTCTCATTCAAACTGCTTCAAGTTTTACCACTACGTCTGAAATTCAATCTTTTATTAATTTCTCCTTAGTATGTGTGCCTTCCAATGGCAAAATTTGGGACCATTTGAGCTAAGATTTCTCACAGACATTTTTACAGGGGAAAGAAGGATGTCACTCTCTGAGGAGCACCGAGCTGTCACCTGTCCATTTTTATTGATGCTCGTCAGAAGCTCTTTGTTACTTAGGTAATGGTCAAACAAATTAGAGAGCGAGGTAAATGAACACAAAAAACTTAATGAGTATGTATCCCAAATTAAATAGAATTAGTACTTAAATTTAGCGCGCGATCATCGCTACATATTTTGTAGCCTAAACATCCGTCATTCACAAGTTTCAAAAACGGAAAAAAATTTCTCCATCAGGTTAACTTTTAAAATCACTATAGATCAGATAGGATTAAATCTGAATATCATCAATGAAATCGACGATTTTCCATCATCCTTTCATATCACTGATAAGTTTTACAGAATGCAATAAAATTGCATGTATCAGGTTAACTTCTAAGATCATTGTAGATCACACCGAACTAAATCAAAAGGGCCCCAATTCAAGAGACAATCTTCCATCGCGCCCATGAACGTCCTACTGTTGACGTCTTCCTAGCCTCCTATTAATGTCCCGTTTAGGACAGGGCGGAATACAGCTGTCTCTTTCTGATAGGCCTTTAAGGCGAGCGGGAGAGTGCGGCTGGTGTGCGGTCACCTTAAATTGCTCTGTTTACGAGCAACACAAGGCCTGTGTAGAAGTTGGGATGGCACCAGAAAATGGCGTCCGACTCTTCATATGGCAGGACACATGGTGAAGGTCGCAACCTTACTTGCTCCTGCGACATGCAAGCGCTTCCTAGAAAATTTTACGATAGTCGTGCGTTCAATTGAGACATGCTACTTAACCCATACGCTCAGATCGAATTTCAACACATGTGCTTCAAAAACGACAAGCCAATAGAAAGAAGGACAATGCGTAAGGCAACATCGTAACTAAAGGAGTGTCTGCAAACAGGTGGACATCACGCGAAGTGAAAACCTCGTAAATTGAGCCTAATTTCGTGCAATTATTTTTCCATTACCATCCTTGTTTGTTAAGTTTTAGGTTCGTAGCTTTCGAGGGTGGGGTCAACTTGGGCGGAAAGCCTTTTTGACTTCTCTTAACACTAGTGTCCATGTAATGAATAGTATTTTCCAATGTATCTCTTTTAACAGAAGACTTTTCTCCATCAACGAAACTAAGTGAACTGAAATCGCCTGAATATTAGGCGAATTGTCTATTTTCAAACGATAGGTATACATTTTTATGAGACATTTGTCTGGCCAATTTTTACATTAAAATAAAGTTAATTGGATGAAGGCTACGATTCTTACATCACTGTACGAGTTGTGGCTACTGCAGCCTTGTGGTCGTCCCGTTAACGGCCAGCAAAATGCGGCAGAGATCCAGAAGAATGGCTCACACTCCTCAGACCCTGAACAAACTATGCTATCATGCTCCAGTGATCTGTAGAGAACCCGTTAAGCTGTCTTAGCGTATTTAATCGTGAAGATTAGCGTCATCGAAAAAAGTTACTGAAGCCAAAGAAGGACTGACGGCAGTGTGCAGTGTCATAGGAATACTGGGTGTGATGGATCAGCATGGTCGCTAGCTGGGAGTCCCCCTTCAGATATAATGATAGATCGGGCGCTTTGAGTCTTAGAGGCAGGGAGACGAGGGAGAGAACCCGAGGGCGTCTCTGTAAAATTGAACCCAAATTTAAAAGAGTAAAGCAAATTAAATATGTAATAATAAACAATATATAACTATAAACGATTTTCATCGTAAGAAAACCGTCTTTGAGCAGTAATTGCCAGCAAAAGTCTAACAATTAAATATTAAACAAAAGAAAGTGTTTTGGTTGAATACTTTTTGTCCTTCGCCATATTTTTTTGTATGCATATGAGACCATATACCTGCAAAAGGAAAAATTTTTTACAGCATTTTCATCTTAATTATAAAATTTACATTTTGTGTTACATTTACATTCTTCAATATTGGCTAGCTAGGTGTTAAGTTACAAATGCAGTTTAATGGGGGAAATTACTTATGCCCCCCCTCCCCTTGTATTCCTAGGCTTCGAGTTTATTACACGCGTCTAGTGCGTAACATGAACGCGTTCCTGGAAAGAAAATCTGTATTAAATACGTATATGTGTATTATATATACGGGTTGCTCAGTATCGTAGTGTTTCCTCAAACTTTATCCAAGAGTCTAGAGTGAATTTTCTGGTGCCTAAATAATGACTTTTGTTGAAAAAACCTTTACCGGTTTTGCAAACTGAGACCCATGAACTACCCTATTTCTTTTGTAAAATGGGTCCTGAACACCCAGCTTCTCAGTAAATTGGGTCCTAACCAGTAGTGGAGAGCGGGAGCAAACCCTCAGTAATAATCTATGTACACTGGCACAGACGTACTGTACTCAAATTAAGAGCTATTGTTCCGCTTCTAAGAGGCGCGTAATTATGGCTTGCTTCTAAACGTAAGCCAGTCGTAAATCGCCGTCTCATTTTTTTTTTTTTTTCGAGCATAATGTTGCGAGCTTAAGTATTTTTATGGAGTTCTTCATTATATTGCTGGTCAGAAATGAATGCTACCATGGGGTGTTAAATTATCTTTATTATGCTATTACGGAAGCTTCGCGATTACTGACAGATGAAACTTATACTTTTTTACATGAGCGAAAGTTTGCTTGCTCGATGGAATATGATAGCATCGTTTAGGGATTTATAAACATTGCGCTATTATTTTATTGATATTCTGATTTTACATACAGGTTATTGAATATGATTGCCCAAGACAGAATTTACGACTATGCCTTGCAAACGAAGCGCGTAATTTAACTCAAGAAACTAAATGCGGTAACTGCACGAGAGCAATACTAGCATAATTAGAAAGCCTTGGTCTGTAGTTGTTGTGACCAACAGTAGTGGTAACAATACTAGCATAATTAGAACGCTTTGGTCTTTAGTTGTTGTGACCAATAGTAGTGGTAAGCGCTCACAGAACAATGACCTGATGCCACGAGCTCGAAATAATTTTTATGTATGTGTGTTGATCTCCGTATCGCAAGTGATAGCGTGCTGGTCTCTTAGCGAGGAAATTCTGGGTTCGATACCCTGGGCAGAGCGCTTCTATCGAGAAAGGAAGATTTACACGTTCGCTGCCAACGTGAAAGTCAGTTTCGTTGCTCAAATTAATTTCGCAATTTCAAGATAGCTAAATGGGAGTATAGATGAGGGTATCAAAATACAGCTTATTGTTCCTGTGCATCCAGGGACAGCGATCGTGTTCCACACTGTATTCACAAAAAAGCAGGCACACCAGTGTGCCCTGGGACAGGGTGCCCGACCTGATTTTAAGGTATCCAAGGTGTCACAAGGCTGTGCCATCTTGTATCCTCCGGTGCTGGGTAGCTGACCGCTGCAACGTATTATCCAACCATCTAAACCATTAGAAATTACCAAAAATAAAAAAAATTCGATATACACGGGAATGACGATTGAAAACACGAGTGCTACTCAAAGCTCTGTTATTACACAAGTACTTTTATCGACTTACGTATTTAGACTAGAAACAAGATAAAAAGGACATAATTTTCCAAGTTCATTGCCAAATAGAATCCAAGTTGACTTGGGCACACATTTATGACTCTGAGGGAGCGTAAGCCTCCTATTGTCGGTCGGAGAACTTCAGGCCGGCAATGCCCTCTGAGCCTCTGCTTCCGTCTCGAGGAGGTAGCGCAAGTAATTAGGGTATCAGCTCTTAAGTACTGCCTTCGTTTCAAAGGACGCCTCCCCAAAGCGCCTCTCTGAAATGCGGCGATTTGAGAACCGCTCACTGAGTGCCCTATTGAAAATGAATGGAAGTACATGTTATTGTGTAAAATGTAGAGTCTCTCGTCCATTCAAGAATGAATTCTTTCTACTTTAGGAACATATTTTCATTCATTTTGAGTAAGGTGAGGACGATTGCCTTAGATGTATTACTCTCACGGTAGTATTCATTTCTAAAGAATTTTTAAGCATCAGATTTTATATTTATGTCCAGGCTTGGAAATTTTTAGAGCCAGTACTTCGATTACACCACGTGGTCACGCAACACCACGTGCCCAAGCTTCTGCTGCTGCAACACAATCAGTTTCTGTTCATCGAAAGTAAAATTTAATTTTTTCAAGAAATTAAGTAAACCGAAGACTGATGTTCAATTTCTAATCCTAATACCGGATAAGAGAGTAAAGTTTAGGCTGAATTTAATTTCGAGTCATCCTGTCTCAGCACCAGTGCTGTCGCGACACAGCCACGCTCTGGTATGGGTGTGCAGCCAGAGGTGCGAGGCGGCAACTGCTTGAGAGAGTATAAGAAGTATGTAAAATGTTCAGATAATGAAATGAAATACTTCCTTTTGTTGATGAAATTTGGAATGACTTCTCCTCTTCCATTCTAAGTGTACGACGTAACAAAGTTTTATGAAGTGCGCGAAGTGTGTATACTGTATATAGTACTCAGATACTGGTACGAAATAGTTTTTGTTGATCAATTTAACCATGAATTGGCCTCTTCCATCCTCAATGACGGGAGGTTAAATTTGCTGGGGCTGCGAAAATACAGTAAAACTTTTTTGGCAGGCTTAAAAAATGAAGGTTGCGAGCTACTGATCTGGGGTATGAACCGTAAAAGGACCAACTCATTTTTTTTAAACTAAAGAGATATTACGTAAACAGATGTTTATATTTTCTTCAGTAATTTGCCTATTCACCCTAGTTTAGAACGAAACAATGAGAAATCAAGGCTAAACTCGACTGTTACTTATGGCCTTCAGGAATGACAGTGGTTCTTGTAGCATCAAATTCTCTGCTCTATAGCGCTAATTGGCGTATCGCATTAGATAGCTTCAGCATGTCTTCGATACTGGGTCCAGCTGGGAATGCTAATGTGCCATGTTAGTATTTAGGTAGATCAGGACCGCTAAATTTGGCCCATTCTTTGGTATAGTGAATGAACAATTTAATGAAGTAACAAAATGCCTTTTCTTGAAACCCACTGTCAATGACGAACGCAAGGCGTATCAACGCATATCACTGATGTTTCTTTCAAAAAATGTAAATTCAGAGTAACGAGTTTTCGAGTATTCTTTTAGGGCTAATAAGAAAACGTTTCAAAGATGTAAATGTCATTTTATGCTTCGTAATATAGCTAATTCTCTTCCAACACGCTATTAATGTTTCCAAATGTTTCAAATGTTTCTAATGTTTCCAATAAAATGTGAAACACGTGGCGGAAATAGCTTTACGCCCTAGGCTTAATTTCTTATACAATTTTTACAAGTATGGAATCAATTTCGTGGAAAAAGAGTGTTAATCGTGTGAGAATCCGTTCGACAGAACAAACTGGAATTGAGCCTAACGACTTTTAAACTTAAATTTGTACGATAATTTGATGTATATGCTCTGAATGTACTCGTAAAGCAAATTAGGAATACGCACTGAGATTTTAGCCCCTTTGTTCAGGTCAAACTGACCTAAACGACCGACTTGACGTACATGTATTACGTCTCACAGAGATAGTCCATGTAGGCTAATTTGTTTTAATAAGAAGCGTAATCATTGCTATAAAAAACATGTATTGACACTCAGACCAGTCTGGTTTCGTAAAATTACATCGTCAGTGAATTTCATTTGAAACTATAAAATACATAATGTAAATTGCGAAACAAAATTACACTGGAAAAAATATGCATTTCTGGAAAACGAAAGCAAAAACTAAGACAAAATTCAAACGTTCCTATGCAGTCAACCTGCGAATAATAAAAACCTGAGTATATTTTGGCCAGCTGGTTCAGGTAAGATGTAACGGGACTAAGGTAAGGCCTGAATTTAACATCGTATTTTTGTAGATGTACAGGGATTCCAGAATTCTTAAATCTATTGCGTTACTTGTTGAGTGTATTATTGAAAAGTTGTTCAGTCTGAAAGGATGATTCAAATTTTTCAAATCTTACCTGAATCATTTGGTTTTTGTGATACGCAGGTTGACTACGTAGGGCAACGATTGTGCTTTTTTAAGACTCAGGTTATATTCCTTACTAATAAACCAATTCCTGCAATATGTCTTAATAATTTATGAAGAGCGTTTTCCTTTATCATTGAAATATCAATGATGTCAGGTGGCGGGTCACCCTGGTGACGTCTAATCAAAACCGCACCTTGAAGCCGTATAATACGTATTACATTTTCTCGTGTGGCCTGAGGTAAATCTGAGTTCACCACCGATGATGCACCTGCTCAGTAACTGTGTTCACGTCGAGTTAGAACTAACGAAACATCGCTTCGGTACAAGGCAACTGATGCTCTCACCCTGCTGGTCACCCACTTTCTCTGTCCTGCGTGGAACCAGCGCCGGGGGCGCTCACCACACGGCGGTCGGGTCCGTACCCTACAATTAACGTTTCACGCTTGACACCTTTCTATTGTTCGGACCAATTAAAGGAGTGTAACCTAGCGGGGAACCCGCATCTTTGGCGCGATTTTCGGCCTTACGGCCGTCCTGCTAGGCCATTTCAGGCCTTAAGACTGTCCCTGGTAGTCTATTCTCAGCCTTACGGGGACAGCTAAAGCTATTTTAGCTTCTATGGCTGAAAGGTAAGGGTGAGAATTGTCTAAAAATGGAACATTTATTTCAGCTAGACGCTATGATGAGACACTGATAGAAGGTAGGTCGCGAGCAAGAAGGGTTTAGGTCGGCTTATCAAGTGAGGAAATGGGTTGATGATTATAGGGGAGTTCCACTGAAAAACAAACTGCAAATGAGGCATCAGATCTCGGAACCTGTCGCTCAAACCACAGAGTGGGGGCAGGATCAGGCCGTGCAAGCAGGCGAGACAGAGCGGAGCGTGAAAACGGAACACTCTCAAGGAAGAGAAAACTCAAGTCAAAATGCTGAATTATCTTAGATTTAATTGCATTTCATCAACGCTGGGGAAAACTAGGACAGCGTCCTGTAAATTTTCCCAGTGACCTCTGGGGCTCAACATGGTAACGGTGTCGTTGTTACTTATTTCTACCTGACAGAACTTTCCATCTTTAAACGCTCGTGAAACTGCGCTAAAGCAAAATTCGTAAACATGGGCTTCAAAAACCGGTCTTTAATTTCAACAGCTGTGCCCCCTCCGCAGGGATGGTGCAGTGCATCCTTGTAGGATAATGTGATGTATTTCATGTAATTCACGTTATTTGTGTACTATAGGTATTTGGTATACTTCAATGCTCTTTATAGATTTATGTACTATGTATACTTTGATGTATTTAGGGATTTTAGGAATTTTGCGTACTCTACAGGGTGGGCCACTAAAAAGTTTCCTTTTTTATATGCCCATAACTCCCTAACTAATGGCCGTGAAAACTACTTTATGGTCTCATTTTCATCGCCATCCAATGTACTTTTATCAGATTAAACCATTCTGCATTTATAGAAATAATTCACGAACAGATGAACGATAGGTGAAAGTTATTTTTTCGTTATTGCACGAGGGCGTTTCTAAATACTCTCTCCATTGCGATTTCCTAATCGCAATGATCTGATGATTATTGCAATTAATTGAAGCTGTATTGATTGAAGTAATTTCATCAAGAGAAGTATCTTGTCACGAAAGTATATATAAATTCCAGTCCAAAAATGTTTGGCACACTTTTGTAAAGATTATCGTTTCATTCTGCACCGTTATTGGAAAGGTTATATTATACGAAGCAATTTCAGCAACAGAAGTATTGTGTTACGAAGCTAAACTTATTTTTAATTTCAAGTACAGGGTATACAAGTGAGGTGTGGACACTTTTTTGTAATATATTATCATTATATATTAAATTATATAGAAATTTTTTGAACAACGTTGACTGAATTTTATCTTAATGTTCGGTAAGGCGAATAATGTTTTTTTGTTACTTTATTTTCTTTATTTAGTAATTTAGAGCAAATTGTCAGAGCTATGAGCGAACTGTATTAAACACGAAAAAAAAGGAACATTTTTAAACTTCTCCAGCCTCGTGTGAGCGGGTCAGGCGTTTACAAGGTCTTGAACCGTCTCAAAGAGACAGGATCGCATCTGCCAGGAATAAGAAGTACTCCAAATCTGTCTTTTAGAACATGCCAACTGATTAAATACACAAGAGAAAAAATACAGAGGGTCTCAAGAAGAATCATCAGGAAATTCATTTCAGTGGCAAATGTACTGAAATGCAAAATGAACTACAGAAGGATTTGAATATATCACTCTGCAAGAAGAATACAACTCAACTACTGTCTAAAAACGCAGAAGCAAAAAGATTGAGTCGACTGAAGCTTCGTTTTGAAAAACGGAGCGATAGCACTCAGCCTCCAGCGTTGTAGACTGATGAAAAATTATTCACTGTGCAAGCAGTCCACAACCGCAAAAATGACCGGAGTTACTCAAAAACTTAGCGAGCTTGCACTTCGTTTGTTCACCCTGCATATGTTACGATCATGTTGAGAATATCGTTCTACTTGAAATCCTCGTATGAATTATTACATTACATCAAACATGAAGCTAATTGATCTATTTTCGTAAATTTAGCAGGCAAATGAAATGGAGAACCAACGAGAAAGGGAATATCGTTTCTAACAAATATTTTTGCATTCTTGAATTCCATCAGCAGAGGAATTTACAAACCATAATTTTTCCAGCACTTATGATGGAACCCGTGACTTCGGAAACATTTGTTAGTAAGGATGTTCATTTTTACACTGGTTTTATTTTTCATCGAAAGCGTGATGCTGAACGCAAATTCCAGTCTAAATACATCTCACAATTGCGGTGACAATTGTCTCCCTCGAAACTTGACGAGTGTTCGCTCTACATCATCAGCTCGTTGCTGTAGAAAGTTGCTGTGTCTTCATATCAGCAGAACTGCTGTGTACGGCTGACGTGCTGTGATGGGTTGCTACAGAAAACAATATAATTACACGAAATGGTCGTAAATAGTGAACATGCAAATCGCTCCCGCAACAGCAGCACTTCCTGTGTCGACATAGCAAGGGCGAGAGAGAATGATAGACGCACCATGCTGCAGGTAATTTCCCGATCCGTGTAGCATAATTTAGCGAAGCGGGTTTTCGTGAACGCGGAATGATCGAGATAAAATGGTCGTTATCTTTTCACCGCTCTCACATTAGAATTCTCTTGATTTCATGTCATTTGCAGAGATTTGTTGCCTTCCTGTCAGCCAAAGGCAGCACCACAACTGGATGTTTACATTTACTTTCAGAAACTTTACAGCTCACGAGCGGACTCTCGTGAAGATATTTTGATGCACGATGGTTCCGCTTAGTGAAATGTGACCTGACCCTTCTGGGTAAACTTTGTTCGTTGACCTAAAGTAGCAGTTTGCATACCGTTTAATTTTACTTCCTTTTGCTAATTCAATTTGCAAATTGAACTGACTTGCCCTTCTTTACCAAACAGGCTTGCCGTTCTATTCAGTAGTGGAATGTATGTACGAGATACATGCGTGAATCAATCGCAACCCTTTACTGCTCCAATTTTGCTTTAGACGTTAAACAAAATCGAATCTTAGGCATTTCTGATAAAAAGGCTTTATTATTTCTGAAAGCTCCATCAGATATACAAGGATCTGTTAAGGACTAAATGTTAAAATTATGTACCCATGATACAGATTAACTGAAAAAACAATGAGAAATAATAAGAATTTTCATTAATTTTTCGCGCTTGCAGTATTTTCTCTATACTGCACCTGTAACTACACAGGCAACAAGCTTCATCTGTTGGTAAGCCAGACTCGTTCTCGACATACTAATGTTTTGACAGGCATGATCATTATTTTTTTCATGCAACACGCACTACCATCATCCTAATGCCGGCCTTCTTTCCGAATCAAAATCATCTTACAAGCAGCGCTATTAATCTGGTCTGATTTGCATCCGTCTCGGCCGGGCTCAGGATTTTAGCATCCTGAACAACGTTTAAAATTTGAATTCGCCACTACCAAGCAAATTTACTCAGTGTTTGGCGTTGCTTTCTTAAGGAGGCGTTGAAAATTCTATTTGAATATAGCGTCATCATTGAAATTCATGCAGGCCAATATTTCAGCAGAACAATGCGAGGCAGCTTTTTGCTAACTCACTTAAATGGTCGACAAGGCTCTCGAGATTTCAGCGACAGCCAAACTTCGAGATTACTGACGAGTTGATCTGCCGTATTCCAAACAAATGAACTGGGAGACTGTTACCATCTTATTTTCATGAATAAGCAATACACGGAGTCGATCATGCGTTCAGAAAGAGCATATACCGTTCGAGTCAACATCTACTGTCGGGAGAACAATATAATTAGACCTGAAGCGTAGAGCAAGATGGTTTTGTGTGTACTGCATTCAATTTAGGGACGACAGCTCGTGTCGTAACTTGCCTGTGAAGAATTATGAAAACCAACGCGGCCACGTTCCTAAATTTTAAAGGGTTGTCAAAGACGTAGCGCTTGTTGGGTCGTCACTCAGGCCACGGTGATTGGAGATGTAAACAACGAAGTAATCTTTTAGCTATTGGAAATCGAGGTTGATTAGACGTTTTCCCTTAGTGAGGATAGGCTTACTCATATTTTTGAGCACTAGCTTTGTCCTCCGTTCTTCTCCACCTCTAAATTTAATTTCTATGTACATTTCATTGTCCAATTTCATATACCAACTCCTCATAAAATATTTTTAACTTGGAGCACCGACAAATTTGAAAATATACCTTTTCTGGAACCTTGGAAACTGCCACCAGCTTATGGCGATCTCCCATTAGTCGTTAAATCAAAGCTAGACGTGAGCCTTCAAAATACAGCGGCCATAGCGACGGCTCATTTCGACCAGGCATTTCCTAAAAAAGTTCGCCTCATTTCAATTCTTTAAACTTTTCCCAGGATGATGGTTCCTCTGAGATTGGGGGGACCCCCAGAGGGAGAAATGGGCCTCCCTGGGGCAGGAAATGCCCCATCAATTGCCCATTTAGAATCTCAAATCGGATCACGGCGATGGGCATCTGACTGCAGGAAATGGATGTAGTGTATCCTTTGGCCGTAATCGTGAGAGCGAGATGAACAGATCAACGAAGATGTCCGTCACTGACGATGCTACCGTAACTTTCATTGCATTGAATATCAATTTATACAAGCTCAGAGAAGCGCAGGGCACTGCAGTCTCAGAGGAAAGTGAGTCAGCAAGTATTGTATGTATGAAGCTTGATGTGAAATGCTGTCTTTTTATTCGAAATTGACTCAAATCTGGAAGATGCCAGTACTTACACATAATAAGTAAAAACCATTTATTTCAATTGAAAGTTTGTAATTGTCCATTACCATAAAGTGTACGTTAGAAC
>VOMN01089865.1:0-32834 GCA_014899125.1 Orchestia grillus | reverse complement strand
CCAGACCCCTCGCACCAACTACCATCAGCCGCCCATTGTACACACTCCGGCTCCGCATTTGTTGGCCCTGCTGCTCACGCCCCTGTTTGCTTGTTTGTTTGCCCGACCTTATGATTGTTTGTCTGTTCATTTGTAGCACCACTATTGCCCCGGCGGCAGCCAGCGACTTGATTAAGGACGCACGGCGGCTGCACTTTTCGCTTCAATAAAAGATTGCGGTCTCGTCCTGCAGTGGAGGCAGATTTGAAGCTTGTCTGGTGAGGAACATCGCAGGAGGTTGGCGACGAGATTTGATGGCGACCTAGGATGTGGGAATTTATTCAGAGTCTGTACTTCATTTCTCTGCAGCCCAGCTCGAAAGTGTGATGTGCATAAATTCATATAATCACTGAGAGGTAAGATGCATCACACACGAGTCAGCACAACTTTCAACGCGGCTACAAAAAATTGACGAGTATTCTACATGTATTCAGGCACAGAACTTTGATTAGGTGGAAAATAGGGCGATCCAATTCGCATGTCATTTTGTCTCGGGAGCCCTCAACACCCCACTGAATGGCCTCGTTTTTGCAGCAGCACGATCACTTTTAACAGGTTCGCTTCGCAGCAATCTGAGTAACCGAGTTAACGGAGACTGAGGGACTTCATCTCGCGTCCTCGCCGCCCTCGCCAGACAAAACAAAGCGAGGTCGCTGGAGTGGAGCGTTCGGTCGCCGCCGACCAGATTCATTTCTCTTCTTCTTGTCAACAAACTGCAAACGTTGCTGCGCGCTGAAACTGGGAGCAAAATCAGCAAATATAACAAAAAATAAGAGTAAGTAAACTAGAATTGATTGTACTCATCTCACTTCAGCCATACAACTTTTCTGCTGATAAGAGACTGGGAGGATATTCAGATGTAATTATACATCATACTTCATGATCGTACGTGGTCAACACACACACCTATGGGTTGAGCAAAGAGTCCAGCTCACACTCATTTCTTTTCTTCTACAATTCCCTAACTCAATGAGTAAATTCATCAAAACTAGAAAATCTTCATGATATTATAAGGAAAAATGCTGTTATCGAATCAAGGCTCCCACAAGCACCGCCTCTAAAGGAGTCAGTGGAGCGTTCTGTGCGTGTGCAGCTGCAGGGCACCCAGCGGGGGCCCGTTCGGTGCACCAGCCAAAAATACTTGCAAACTAATATTCCATTCAGGTACCAAAACACAGGACTTGAACTGCAACACTTAAATCAAAATTTGCTGTCCAGAATACAATATGGGCGTGCATTTATTTTTCATGAAATTCTTCGAGTGAAGCAAGAGGATCCCGCATCTTATTTATTTCAACATATGAAACTTTCTGCTTCTTCCTGTTTTCTTTCACAACTTTGTCCTGACAGCACGGATCACGAGGCATATGCGCGTGTCGTCATCAATTGGACCACCAAGTCCCTAATCATGCACTGCTCACTCAGTGTCAGCTCAGGTCATAATAACTAAACCACGAAACATGGCGTACAACGCGAGAGCTTAGCACTCGCTCTAATGTTGGTGGGCCTATGTCCGCACTCGCTCTAATGTTGGAGGGCCTATGTCCGCACTCGCTCTAATGTTGGAGGGCCCATGTCCGCACTCGCTCTAATGTTGGAGCCTTCAAGAACATGCAGCCTCCCTCCCAATGAGCTGCCACTCATTGCGTCATTGCAAGGTGGGGAGACCACTCACTTGCCCTCACTACTTACTTTAAAAATGTAGATAAGTAAAGATACACTAAATATTATATTTCAAATAATTTTACTCTGCTTACTGTAACTCCTCAACAAAAGAATATGAAATGGCGTCTCGCGTAAGATTAGGAGGAGCTCTTCCTGGCGTCAGATTATAGCACTTGGCCGCGAGCAGATCGCTACGAGCGGAGGTTGTAACGACAGGGAGTGAGACAGAACAAATCAGTCCCTTCTGTCAACAAGTGTCATCACCGTCGTATGAAGGCATTAAAGTGTCCCTCTCTGTCTCGCAGACGGACAGACGGACAACTGCTGGCCTGCATAAATGAATAAAGATTGCCGCACCAATAGCAGGGGACCAGCGGCGCTCTGGGGTGAGTGTCGACAGCTTCGTTTCCTGGCAATCTCTGTCGCTGGAGTACTTGGAGTGGGAAAAATGGGGCGTTCTAATATATATTTTTCGTCCATAGATAATCCTGTGAGTCTTTATAACAATATCTATGATAACTCATTACTTATGGCGGGATCATTATTCGTAGGGAGTAGTTCTAGCAGGTCATGTAAGAATAGCCGCCGTGTTTGGAAAGTGTGCTAACCACGGAGAGAAGTTTTCATCCATGAGAATCTGTAAACGCCATGAAGGGGTGCAAATGTTTTACCATGCAATTTAATTAAAATATTGTTCGATAATTCAAGAAAAATTGCTTCTGAGTACCTTCTTTTCAATGAAAAAATGTATTCTTAATATTGAACAACTAAGATTTGAAACATTTCGAACTCGGTTACAATAAATTGAAGCTCTAAAAAAGTTTGATAATTTTTTTCTCCTCACTCAGAATAAAACAGACCAGAAACTAAAGGATCATAATAATTTGCCTTCTCACAAAGAGTTCCCTCAACACTTCGTGTTACAAACATAATTTTACGCTCACTTGGCCGATTCACGCTGCCCGTCACAAGCTGCGCCGATTGAACATTGGCTCGAAATTATGGCTCGCTCAAAGTTATTCCTATACCTACAGATTAAAAAAAAATTATTACCATGTTTATACCCACATCCAGTCAGAACTAGAACTGAGTTCTGCGGAGCAGACGGCCGTACGGAGAGGCCATTCGAACAACCTAGAATGATGTCTTGGCTGTTAGTAAGTGAGCCTACCAGGATGTTAGTATGACCTTTGTTACCTAGGACTCACTTTGAACAGGAAATTAACAACACTTCAGCTGCTTATTTCCACGTGTTTCTGCCTTAAATAATTCTGTTTATTTAGTGAAAAAAAACTCATCCAGTTTGTCGACTTCAGTCTTTGTTGGTGGGTTGTCTGGCGTTAGTGCAAAGAAAGGACTTCACGCGCTCCTTCTTGCGCAGGCGACGATTTATTTCGTACTATTTTCACTGCAATCACACGCACTGTTTTCAAATGATAACATATGTGCCTGGGTAGACTGAAAATTTCTTCTTGGGAATAATAGAATAAAGTTTCTATAAACCAAACACCAATTCGGTCAGGAAAAAATTAGCATGAATTTTCAGTTTTTATTTCCAACTCTAATGAAGACTTCAGATGCACTGTGCGGCTATCATGAATAGATTCTTATTTTCATTGTGAGAATTGCTCTGTTTTGATGCACAAAATTGTTTTTGGGGTACAAAATGTGAAAACACGGCTCTTAAAACTGGGTGGTTTTCGAAAACCATTTGTCAACATTTACCATCCGTTATAGCAGGCTTGGTTCATCCAAGTGTAAGCAGTCGAGGCAACTGGAAAATAATCTCTAAAAAACATATCATTCCTCAATTAGAAATCACTTCAAATAAAATTTGACAGACATGGCCCTCAATTTTCGAATATCAATGTCTACCGGACGTATTCAACGCGCATGAAATATTTTTTCCACTGGATTTCTTGTTAAAAACCCTTCAAATATTTTGGACATAAATTGATGCATCGCGAAATCGAACACATTCTTTTATCAAGCCGGGACCAGAATTACAGCTCAAGATGGCATCAAACGCGCCGTCCTCGGCCCCGTCAAGCGTGAAATAAAGCGTACCAAAAACGGACCCATTCTGAAGAGAGGCAGCGAGCCGTTATTGGATTATTTCCCTATTGAATATTGCATTGTATACGAAATGCGAACCGCGTCTGCGCCGCCCCGCGCTGGGCGGCGCTGCGAGCTGCTGTGGCCACACGTGAGACGGGCATGTGCTGAACACGAGTCTGCTGAACACGAGTCTGCTGAACACGAGTCTGCTGAAGAGAAGTCTACTGAACACGAGTCTACTGAACAGAAGTCTACTGAACACGAGTCTGCTGGACGCGAGTCTGCTGAACACGAGTCTGCTGGACGCGAGTCTGCTGAACACGAGTCTGCTGAGTACGATTCTACTGAACAGAAGTCTACTGAACACAAGCCTGCGCAAAACAAGTCTGCAGAACATAGGCTACTGTGGAGGAGATATGTTCCTTGCAGGGAATAGGGAAGTGTTATACATGAGACAAACGGTGTCGTTTGTGAAAGCTTATTTCTTCATTTATCCTAAATGCGTAGATAAAAATTTTGAATCACATAAAAATTCCCTAAAACAATGTTTTATATCATTACAGATATCCCAATTTCTCCATATTTTTATGGCTTGCTACGAGTGAATGGAGATTCAGCGTCGTGTAGAACCTACTTCAACGTTTATATTCATCTTCATTTGTATTTTGTGTGAATAAGACACTCTATATTTCAAAATATCAGTCCCTTGCTAATTTCAAAAGTTGTATAACAGCATGCAGGTGTATGATTTCTATAGCGTCGTCAAGATGTTAATTTTGACGACCTCCCAACGTTGTCGATCTAATTTTTTCGCAGAGGCGCTGGTGGCGGAAGCGCTCAAGTATTTCGCAGATGTCAGCGAAGGGGCCGCCTAATGTTTGCCTGTCGCTCATTATCATAATTTCAGCCGGAGTCCGCAGGGCTTCTCCGTCGAGCGGCGGTAAAACCTTGATGTTTGAATCGTAAAATTCAGACTCGGACCATTACATCAGTGGCTGCCTTAAAAATTGCGGATTTCGTCGAATTCTAAATGCGAGAGAAAAATATGGAAGGTACCTTATGTTTCGAAAGAACTGTTTTCTATATTGTCTCGTGCTCATGATCTCTAACTAGCTGTGAAAAAAACACACGAGATGTTATTGCTAGATAAACGTCATATATGAGCAGATTGTGCAATATGATTTTTACAATAAGAAAGTCAGAAATCTGCTTCAGGCGTCTAAGCTCTCGCCAATGCAGCTCAAGTTATATCGTCAGACTCTGATTTTTTCACTTCCTATAAATATGACACAGACGTCACATCGCCAAAGTAAATCTACTTCTCTGACTCTACAATTCTGCGCTGACAAATTTGTTCAAGTTTAGCAATCACTTTTTAGTTTACTTCTATCGTATTGTCTCCATAAATATCTATCTTACATCACCGTTTGTCGAGAGCACCAACTAATAACTTCGATAGCTTCCATTTTCCAGAATCTCATGCCTTGGAATAATGTATTTCGCCAGACACAACGTCGCAGCGTCCTCGCATTCGTGGTGCGGTAGCAGTGAGCGACACGAGCGCCTTCTGGAGCCTCCCCGCCCTGGTCCTGGCCGCCGCTCTGCCCTCGCATCAATCCAATAGGAATAACATTTTAGGTGCGCATTTCGCGGTGGCTGAGCCCATTGACGCGGCTGTGTATTGAGCGAGAGCGGAAAAGCATCTTGGCTGAGAGGTGTTAGCGTCCAATTCTTTCTGACAATTTTGTGTTGTAGGACTGGGAACTGGACTCCCTGCAGGACTGGGAACTGGACTCCCTGCAGGACTGGGAGCTGGACTCCCTGCAGGACTGGGAGCTGGACTCCCTGCAGGAGTGCCTGGACAGACCCGTACATGACGTGTGTGTCCCTCCGTACTTTGATCAGGAATATTCTCAATATTTGTCGAATTTTTCAGAGAGAATAGATAAATCATCCTAATATTATCACGACAGTGCTGCGAGAAAAATTAATTTCACAAGGCATCGTATTCTAGTATTACGAGAAATTATCTAGCTGCAGAATTAAAGAATACAATAGGAGAGAAATACTTTCAGAGAAATTTAACCAGCAGAGTTATTCCGCTGTGTGAGAACATCTGACAGCTGTGTGTCACACAGCTGTGGTGTTTGTTCAATCAATCAAGTCCTAAGAAGAGCCAAGACCCAAATGTAGAACTGCTTCCCTTACCGGGATACTCGCTGGATAGCAAGGCAACGTAAGCTCAGGGTTCCCAGCTGATATTGTTCGTGTTCTGTCGACGCGCCGGGCATAGCTCGCAAATTATGAAGGTTATAGAAATTGCATAATCCAATTTCAATTGGGTTTTAATTTTTTTGCGTAGTATTTTATTTTGTTTTCACCAAATGCTGAAACTGACGGAGAATAAAAAAAAAATGGTGGATTTTGTGAAATTAAACTTCTATTGAGTTCAGATATGTTTCAGTTTATAGTCAAAGTTAGCGTAAAACTATCAATCACTATGACAAATTAGAGTAATTGCTATTAAATTAGTATCATCAACTAAAGTGAGTGATACTGATTACTGGTGATCAAATGATCTCTGGAAGGCCAATAGCCAGTGACCAGATGACTGGTAAGAAATACATGCATTGTGATACAAGCAGCCCTGTGACTTGCGTGACGCATGTCTCTCGCGAGCGACACAAGCGAGGACGACTCTGAGGGGTGACGTGGGCGTCGCGGTGTCGGTACATCGCAACAAGAATTGTTAATGCAAATTTACAGAACAAAAAATTATGAGTTCTTAAAAAGTAATTTGCTACATGAAGATTTCTAAAGCCTGTGAGTGAGCTTGAGTAGGATGTAAACTTTACTGCTCTAGATGTAAAATCATGCTGTTCTTATATGAGAATAAGAGAAAAACGAAAGCAAGAGTAAAAAAACTGATGCAAAACAAGGCTGAAGAGAAAAAATGAAGTGCGTACATAAAAGTCTGAATTAAAAACTGATGTTCTTAATTTGTAAAGAACCTAGTGCACCCGTTAATGGGCTATTGAATGCTGCGCTGCCATCTGACCGCCAATGCCCACCTTAGCCTTCCTACAGCCGCTGGCTGAGGGCCGTGCTGAGCAGCCTCGAGCTTTACGACGGCCCCACTCCTGCAGGCCTCAAACGGGCGCTGCCCAGACTGGATGCCAGGGCAGGGAAGAGGGAAGTGAATGTGAGGAAAAAGTCAAAGCCTAGAGTGAACAGTGGGAGGAATGCATGGATGTGTGCTGTAGAAGATATAGGCAGCGGGAGGTATGGGATCTATAGAGGATGTAAGCTGTAGGAGGTATGGGAATTGCAGAAAATTAGGCTGTGTGAGGGAATAAAATAATTGTTGTCTTAGTTTTATAGTCCACTTTAGAGGCATAACGTCATGGTACTTGGAAAAAAGGCAACCGCATGATAAAGTCGGAGATAAACATGTGCAACCTACATTTGGAACTTTTGAAATGTGAGAGGGAGCCAAACGATTTGTAAAAGCTAAATTTCTATCAAACATCTATTCTTAAGTGAAACATTAGTACATGGGATTTATATCGTTCATGATCAGAATTTGTAGTACCAGATCATCGTCATTACCCTTACTGTCGCAGTACTCTTGCTTTACTGAGCCTAGGCCGAGCATCTCCTGCTGCGAAGCATCGACACACGATCCTCAATTATGCTTTCACCGAACTGGGTTGTGGGAACGATGGTCTGAGATTCTGAAGCTTCATTTGGGACTTGTTTTTCTCTACGCACCTTTGTATCTGTCACAGCTCTTTCGTCACGATTCGTTAGACAGCTTGTCGCTTCTTTCTGCTCTAAACTTCAGCCCTTTTGAGTATAAGTCAATTTCAGTTGTCTTTTTCAATCTGTGTAGCTGACGAGTAACTTCATCAGAACTACGCATTCACTTGAGTTAATTTTCTGTAGTTCTCGACGCTTAGATTGAAGGACAATTTCCATGAGAAATAAATTACACAAAATGACTAACTCCTGAGCACATTACTGCAGGTTGGCTCACCTTCTCACCTCCGGGTGCGTGTCCTGCACACTGAAGATTTCGCGTGTTGTGAATGAGTGACCGATTTGACCTCATTTCTCTCAGCGAAAAATTGTTATTTGGGAAGTGCGATGTTTGATTTCCTTTAATTTCGGACACCAATTTTGCGGCTGTGAAACCCGGTGCGTAGACATGCGCTCTTCCTACGCGGAAGACAAGAGCGTTTAGTACCAGCTCCAAAGTTATTATGCTTTTATGTTCTCATGTTGAAGACATTTTAGTATTGCTCGTAAATACCATGAAGCGCTACCACGGAATTCGGTTTCGGAAAATTTTCTCACGGGATCTCGATTAAAAATTTTCTATGGTGATACGCACATCCTTCTCCACTGTGAGCGATCTTCAGGTCGAGCTGCTTAATTTTTCGACAAGTTCCAGGACACGAGCTTAAATTCAGTTCGTGTTCGCAAAAAAGTTAAGGTACACTAATTAGTTGTACTAGAAAATAGTTTCCATTCTTTCGAGACCTGATCAGAATCAATTTAGAGTCTGTGTTTGCAAAATATGCGGAACAAACATAATCTATAATCTTTCACGTATCCATACAGTTTTCACGGAGTGAGGTGTTAACATGCTGCTCTCTATAATCCTGTATCGCGGTACTCAGAGCTCCCCTCATTCTATTCATAAGTACAAGAGTAAATTTAGGATCTAATCGAGTGAGAATAAGATTGCTACTATACGTCTATTTGTAAATATACCTGAACTTTAAACGAAGTTCTTATATTTTAGTACTCCGGAAATTTACTCGCAGTTTTCGATTGACATATGACTTTTTTCACCGAAGCCTAGAGTTAAGAACTAGTGCAAAGAGCGCTGAGTCAGAAATATTTTCTCTCTTTCTCAATATATATATATTTGAGTAACCAGCAGTCACCGAGAGCACAGCGGCACTCAATAAGAAGTAAGCGGAGTTTGAAGACAATTGCTCCCTGAGGTCGGTGGCGGCCGTAAGAACAATGACAAGACCACGTAGCCACGCACTGCTGTCGGCACGTACGAAGGCAAGTCTACCGGGACCAACTGGGGTCTTGCGTTCAGTCGCGCTCCCGTGCTGCTAAACTCGTCTTAACGCAATCAAGCGGGCAATTATCAGGCCGTTGCCAGGTCTCTTGCCTGGCTCAAGTCCTTCCACTTGGAGTCTCGACTCTTGACATGAGTCGAGTGTACGAAAAATCTCCTTCAAGCTAGGCTGGTCAAGCGAATGACATCGTTAAGAAAGTTGAGTTTCCAGCGGTTGAGTTTCTTGTAGAAAAGTTCGCTTTAGTTGGGATTTGGTAACGCTAGTCTTGCTTCTTCTTCTAATTTTAGGCACATGCAATTTCCCTCGACGATTTTGGGTGGATTAAATTGCACTGCACAGAATTTAATACGTAACAAAATTTCCACGGAGAGTTAATTTCAATTAAGCAAAAAAAAAAAGCGAATTAGAACGCATTTTCGAAGGGTTGACGTAGGGGAAAAAAATAGTGTCTTCAACCTTCAACAAAGCTCGTCTTCAGTAAAAGCATGGGACAATTCTGAGTAAATTCAGTCTCAGGCTCTCAGTAATTCGGCGTAACCTCCGACGCTGCGTGTCAGGAGTGCTTAACGATATCGCTATCTGCTGTTCGCAAGGGGCTCCTTGCAGCCGTGCTTGGCTCTCGAAATGTTATTCGTACAGGAGCTTTGGTGCTCAGGAAATCGTCACAGGTGGCTGGCTGCGGTCGGCATGCGAGGCCGTTAGCGTTAATTGGTTAACAGTTTCGAGAGGAACTAAGGCAACATTTGGGACCGCGCCCGGCCTCGCTTTACGAGTGCCCCAGAGAAATATTTCGGTACTGCGATCGTCTTAAAATTTTAACGCAGCTCATCGCAATAGCTTTGGTGGAGTAACCTCTGGCTGGGGAACCAAAAAGTTCTTTAGAAATCATTCCCTAATAACCATTTCTGAAGGATAATTTGACTTTCTTCAACCTGTTTTGGACGATTAAAATAAAGGAGTGCTAAAACAATCTTGTATTACCGTTGCCTAATACTCTGGCAATCATCAACCTCTACGTAGGTCTTGATAATGAATGCATTATTTTTACTACGAGGACATACTTTGAGAAAAGCGCACTTTCCATGACGTAATATAAATATCGTGCACCCGAAGCGCTGCGTCCTATTAGCTGAACGTAAGCGACGGAAGTTCCAGACGAACAACCTCCCATCTCTCCAGCCTCCAGCATCCCACCAGCCCTCTCAAACCGTCAGGAGTCAATACACTAAAAAATTTGCCTCACTTTTATATGCCGTAATTATATTTTACATGGATGTCATTGATTCCTATAATAGCATTTCGTCATTTTTATTCAACATTAAACCTACTGTGATTTAATTCATTCTGTTTTCTTGTCGTAAACTGCATAGGTTTGAAATATTTCACAATTTAAATACTATACGTTTTTTTTATCTTTATCTTCCACATGTACTGAAACTAGCCAATGGTTATATCGCACTAATTGATAGCATTATTCTGCTATATCTTTCAATCCGTGAATTACACTAATTTGAAAATGAAATTTCTTTCTTTTTCTTTCGTTTTAGATAAATCTTTGCGCTGAAAAATTAAATAATATTTTCTATTGGCAACAGATTGAACATGCAAGAAAGTTTCCTTTTTTCATTGACGGAAGGGACATCTCATTGCCGTAGTCAATGCAGAAAGAGAGCAGACTGAGCAATGTTTGAGGCAATACTCATTTTTAACACTCATTTTGAACACTCATTTTTAATTGTGTCGTTTTTGAGTTCTAAGCCTGTTTTACGCTAAGAAAAATTGTTTTTTCATTCATAGTATTCCTAAAAAAAATCAATGAACCCAAGAATAGAAAGTAAACACGAGTAATTAATTAAAATACGAGAAAACTGATTATTTTTTCCTATTTTCTTGACAGAAGTTTGTACTATTTATGCCATCACCTCGTGTTTAATGATATGCGTCCCGTACTACAACACGAAGGAGGCACCTAATAATACGCACCGAAAGTAAAAAATAACAAAATTATCTCTAATGAGCCAATGGAGAGTATTCCAAAGTTCAAATCTAATAATTCATTCAGCAAGAAAACAGTGAAGACGAAAGCTTGCCAAGTTGTTTACGTGTCTCCAAGCACCAAACTCGAGGAGAAAAGACCCGCTTTTTCGATGTGTGAGGAGCAGCGTGTCTTCGCGCATGTGCACCGTCAAGTCGCTTTGTTCCCCGCCATGTCTGAGGTGGACACCCGCTCCTGAGAGGCGCGCTGGTGGCGGAGGGATGAGGTGAGGGACGGCAGCACGACGGAGGTAGTCACGAGAGCGTCGTGATCGAGTGCACATGAAGAATTGTAACAATTTGAAGAGGAGCAAATAAGGTCGACGGTGCCCCAGTTTTATTCGTGATAGTTTCAGTTATTTTATACCACTTTTCTGATTGAGCAACTGTATGTTACTGAGTTAAATTAATGTAATACAGACGGTACTTCTAGATACCAAGTGTGCTTGAAACTGAATGCTGAGATTGTCCTTCAAAATCTGCTAAAACGATCGACCAATGGAAGTTAGCAACATGATGGACTGTTTTAGTATATAATTTAAAATACAATGAGAAAAATATAAAATTTATTCCCTCCGATAACTGAGCTAGAAGACATGCGACAGTTTTCGAGGTAGTGTGCCGCGCACCTGAGGGCCAGGACAGCTCACGAGCGCCGCCGACCTCGGGCTCCAGCACTCTCCAGCAGCGCACCAAATTACTCCGACTCAAATCGGAAGCTCGCTCGTTAGTTCCCATTAAAATTTGCCGATTCCCCTCAGCCTAGGCCTATCCTATGTCCAATTGAGCCTATTATTGGTTTTCATTAGTGCTGGAGGTAATGGGCGAATGGACCACTGCATGACAGAGGGCCGCCGAGCACTCCGCTGGGCGTCAGTCGCTTGTCACGTTAGGCGCCGCCATCGAGTCGAGCGTTCGTCCCACACTCTTCCTGAGCATGCAGTCCTTTGAGCTCATAGCCTCTGTGTACAATTTGCATGTTGGCAACTTCGATTAAAAAACGTTTAGCACTGTACAATGTTCAATTTCATTGGTTTACGTCATCCTTGTAAGGCAGGAAAATTAAAATCATTAATTGCGGTCACAGTAGAGAAAAATTTTGTGACTGGATTCCAGCATTTCGTGTTTGATACACGATATTCAAATGATAAAATAGTGGATTTCCGCTAAATTATTGTAACACTAAAAACATTTAAAATCAAATTATAGTGATATCTTAGAAAATATGTATACATATGAGTAGATTCACTTCCGTTCAAATAACAAACGATATTATCTCTTCTGTCGTTCGGAGCATCACAATTGAAATGTTGTCTTACCTCGAGTCTCAAGAACTCAGCACTGTTAGCCTACACTCGCACGCGTGCACCCACCCACCCACACACACACACTTAAACACATACATACGCACACGCATGCATACATATACGCGCACACTTGCAAACACAGACACGCATTGTCAGTACTTATAAACACACCCGTACATCGTACATGAAAAAACACTCTCACATATAAACATACTCGCATGTATACACACTCCATTTGGAGAAAAGAAATTTACATTCTTCCATGCGGATTCCTCCCACGACACCCGTCAGTGATGCTGCAGGCAGCGAGTGCTGGAGAGCAAAGTGCTGCAGGCAGCGGGTGCTGGAGAGCGGAGTGCTGCAGGCAGCGGGTGCTGGAGAGTGGAGTGCTGCAGGCAGCGAGTGCTGGAGAGCGGAGTGCTGGAGAGCGGAGTGCTGCAGGCAACTCCCAAAAGACAGCGAATAAATTGGTCAGCTAGTGGGCGCTCTCAGGAAGCCGAGAACTCGACAGCGACACTTCCGCTCTGATCGGGTGCCGCCTCCCTCCTGCACTGCGTGCTGGGGCCACTGCTGACAATTTTTGCCCCTCCGAGGTTGATCATATAGTATTAGATAAACATTGTGAAACTAAATACCGAAAAACTTAGTTACAACTAAATACGTTAGTGTTCGTAGTACACAACGAAGAAAAATTATACGATATTTCATAAATGTTTTAAGAGCGATTGTGCTCCTGTAACCGATTGTTGTGAAGCGTTTTATATGCAACAAGCCTTGCTTCTACTTGACTTTGCGATAAAAATTATGTCAAAGTGTCGGTGTTTAATATTTTATGGCCAGAATTACAAAGTGATGTACAGTACGTGGAATTCCGAGAGCTTCAGTAGTATGTAGTTCGAACAAAATCGAACCATTTCTGTTTGTTGGAAGTGACTCCCTAATAAATAGACTTCATCTCGACCACTCTGAGCAAATGCGATATGTTCTTTAAGATTTATGCGTTTTGAGTTAGAGATGCCGCTTTCAATAGAGCCTGAAAACTTCCCATTTCGCGGCCCTTAGAGTAAGCTGGAAACAAAAGCCCCCAGTTTGGGAAGGCCTTGTTTTGACCAGCAGGGGCTGGGGCCCACTTGATAGGGCCCTCTATAGGATTATTGGCCGGGCGATACTGGAGCGGCGCTCGCCATGCCGGCTCACCGTGTTCCAGGCCGCTCCTCAGGGAGCTCCTCTCAAAACGCTGGAATTGCAGGAAGATTTTTGCCCTCACATTCATTTTTTAAATAAAACGTCTACACTCTAAAATCCAGGAGACTTTCTCGGGAACTCGGCGGAATGATGCTGCAACAAGGAATGTCGGGAAACCATGAATAAATTTGTCTTCTTCGAGTCACATCACTTCATACAGATCTTGATTTTTCCAACACAAATGTCAACTTGCGAAATTTCTTCAAGTTTACCCCTTATTTAAGAACTTCTTTAATGGAAATAATTATCAAGTTGATATGTTGGAATATGGTCACCTAATTTTTTCATGGTGACGTAATTAAATCATTTAATCTTTCTTCATTTTCCAATGAGATTTCGCTTGCGAAAAACGAGATTTCACACGTTTCATCGACATATTCACTTTACTTTCGTGCTCTTCATGCTTAAAAATTATCAAGCTGAAGCATTTTAACTGAGGAATGATGGCATTTATTCCAATTGCAGTTCTATTTAATGACGACAGGAACAGCCGAGTGACAGTGGAGATGCCACATAACTTACTTAAATAAAGATATCACATAAATTAATTTAACAGAAATGTTACATAACTTAATTAAATAAAGATATCACATAGCGAAATGAAATTCAAATGTCACATAGCTTAATTAAACAGAGATGTCACATAACTTACTTAGCTAGAGATGTCACATAACTTAATTAAATAAAGATGTCACATAACTAAATTTAACAGAAATATCACATAACATAATTAAATACAAATGTCACATTACTAAATCAAATCGAGATGTAACATAACTAAATTAAACAAAGATGTCACATAAATTAATTAAAGAGGTATCGCATAACTTAATTAATGAAGTGAAACTGGAGAAAGGGTGCGACTCAGTTATGCAGTGAATGGTTGCAATCTTTTAGATGTAGCGATATTGTACCGAAGCTTGAATTATTTTACGAAGCTTTTATTTACAGGCCTGGAAATGAAGTCACCAAGAGCATCATTAGAAGGACAATAGAATGCGAATAATGATCGAATTGCAATGTATCCCTTGGTAGCTCTTTTAGTCGTTCTGTAATGTTAAAGGTACTTTTAACGATCTAAAATGACAGGTCAGAGTCAAAAGAACTGGGAAATCTCGTTTTCCGCAAAGCTTGCACCACGAGCTCCCACCTCCCTAAGCTAGAGGGAGCGCCTGCGCACGCCACGCTCGTACCGGCACCCGGTCTGACATCGGCCTGAATTCAGATAGTCATTTGAACGTCAATGAAAAGAATTTTTCTGCTGAGAAACGCTTCATATAATACACGAAATAGCCACATGAGTTTATTACCGCATTCAAGGATATATATAATGGTCGGATGAAATGGAGCTTTGTAAAAGGAAATGGGAAGTTGGTTATGACCTGTGGTTGGACCGCGATGAGAGCGACATCTTGTTGCCAACTTGAATTACTTGAGTGCAGATGCAGCACACATCTGTACACATCTTATGCAGATGCAGCCCACATCTACACACAACTGCAGCACATTACAACACAACTGTATCACACTACAGCACAACTGAACGTAAGTTCAGCAGCATACTACAACACAACTGCAGCAAGCTACAACACAACTGCAACACACTACAAGAAAATTGCAGCACACTACAACACCACTGCAGCACACTACAACACAACTGCAGCACACTACAGCACAACTGCAGCACGCTACAACACAACTGCAGCATGCTACAGCACAACTGCAGCACGCTACAACACAACTGTAGCACGCTACTGCACAACTGCAGCACACTACAGCACAACAGCAGCACACTACAACACAACTGCAGCATGACACAGCACAACTGCAGCACGCTACAGAACAACTGCAGCACACTACAGCACAACTGCAGCACGCTACAGCACAACTGCAGCACGCTACAGCACCACTGCAGCACACTACAACACAACTGCAGCACACTACAACACAACTGAAGCACACTACAACACAACTACAGCACACTACAGCACACTGCAGCACACTACAGCACACCAAGATGCGGTCGCTCCCCCAGCGTCTGTGGCTGAGTCAGTCGCACCTGAACTCGTTGCTATGCTGATTGCTGGCCAGCCTCTGATGGATTCCTGATGGTTTCTATTGAACAACAAAGGCTTTATTGAATGCTTTTTACAAACACGAACCCCAGGAAGCCTCGCCTGCGGTGCCTTCTAAAAGTCATTCGCAAAGAAAGGGAGTCCGATGCAACCAAGCACTGCAGCACAGGCTATGACGGGGGACTGAGAACTGACGGGTCTTGGGAAGGCTGCAGCGCTGCCATTGGCTCTTGTTCTTGGTCAAAAGACAGACGATATTTCGAGTAAAATCTTAGCTGAAACAATTGTTCTAACTTGGTTATGCTCTTACATGCTTTTCTATCATAGTGAAAACTCGCCGTCAATGTGTCACAGCTCTTCAAAAAAGAATATAAAATGATAAAAGGTAAATGAAGCGAGCGTCTTGAAGGCGCGGTGGTGATGTGAAATTGACATAGCTAATCTCTCGTGCTGTTGTTCTTGTTGTTGTCCACATTGTAGATCTTTTCTTGTGTATGTATGCATGTATGTATGCATGTAAGTATGTATGTATGTATGTATGTATGTATGTATGTATGTATGTGTGTGTGTATGTATGTATGTGTGTGTGTGTGTATGTATGCATGGATGTATGTTTGTCTGTATGTATCCACATATGTGAATGAATGAAGCTTGAAATTTATTAGTCGTGAGTTTGAGTTTGAAAAAATAATGAAACTTAAATAAGAAAACTATCCATAGCATCATTCAGTCACTAGTTTGAAATGATGAGCTGACTATAAGATCCCTATACTGTATTGAAAATATTCATCAGATTTGCACTCGATCCCAAGTCACTTATAGTTTTAATGGCGCTCATCCGAGCGGGTCCCGTCCCCAGAGCGCTGGTAGTCATCACTGTTACAGTGAGGTCTCGGTCAACGCAGTGAGGAGAACCTTGGTCCTTCGTAACAGTTTGCTTTTAAAATCATTTCCAATGAGCAGTCCCGGTAATCGAATCTTCGGTCGAAAGCTTTATTTGTGTAATACGGGGCTCATATTCATAAATATGCGTGAACTTAACCTTGACTTGCTGGGTTCTCGTACGTATGTATACCGTGCGTGATGACATGGCATCACTTTTGTTTAAGGAATATTTCGAAATATATTCAAAACATTTTACTCCTTATGCCTCATAATACATTTCTATCAAATCATTGTTAACATTAACTTTAGGTTTCAACGGTCATATCAATTATCTTAGACGAACATTAAAAGCAAATAAATAACCGCATGGATTCGTCCGTGTTCGGGGCACGAAGCTCGGCACAGCGATGAGCCCAAACTGGGGCACATGGGCTGCTGGGCCAGACCCAGGACCAGCTCCAGCACCCCGGCCAGCTGGGCCAGACCCAGGACCAGCTCCAGCACCCCGGCGAGCTGGGCCTGCATAAGTCAGGGGTGCCATCGGCCTGCTTACAGCCTCATTACAGGCCCGCCGGATCAAGTGACACCATCTGAACACCTGCTCCTATGGTGACCAACATTTGATATGCGCAACAGGCTCATTTCGACAGCCTATAGACACGTGTCCAAAAAGAGTTGGTGTTCCGTTACAGTTCCAGTCGAAACAATTATACACTCGATTTTCTGCATCCCAAAATTACGCTTTTCCGTAATGAATCTCCTTTGGGGATGAAATTCAATTGCATAGTTGAGGGTGTGGGCAAAAAATATAAGCCGAAGCGTTGTACCGCGCACTCCCTGCGAAACTCAAAAGAGGGTTGGCAAACAAAACTTGTTCTACTTAATTTCTCAAAATGTTCATTTCTTAACCAGTTGGACCAAAGACTTGTGAAATTCTAGACCAAACAGGAGGTGTATATTTTGTAAAACCTATCAACGACCATCTGACCGAACTACTAGAATGGTTTTCAAAATCCCCAGGCCCCACTCAATGCAGGAATGTGCCCCGCACACGCTCGACGAGTCTCGCCCCTTGGCGGCAGCCCGCGCGCGCCTCCACAGGTGCTCGACAGAAGCTTTCTTGGTCCAGGAAAAAGTTGCCGGAGGGTCTGTGGCGACTGTTGCCGGAGGGTCTGTGGCGACTGCCGTCAGTCCCGAGTCAGGTTTGTGCCGGCTGAGTGCTGGCTGAATGACGGGTACTCGGCACTAACTTATTTGGATACTTCTACTGAGCAGCAGAACTTCTACGCCGCAGGAGAAACTGAGGAAAATGTCGTGTTTTACTTGGTCTACAATTGGGAATTCGTTATGGTAAGGTGTTGTGCGCGAATTGTATAGGTATTACATATAGTGTTTTGAATTTAAGAAGATGAGCTGTAAATCACACCACAGAGTGTTGAAAGCGTAGAAATACGCCTATTGTATCTATCATAAGAACTTGTACCACGATTTCCTAATATCTTTATATCTAAAGAATGATACAGAGAAGATTCCTAACTGAAAAATATTGTAATTATTCATGTACTGATTGAGATACGATATGCGTAATTACCACTGCTCTAAGTTATCATTAAATTAAATTGCATGAGTGTAATTCAATATAAATTCTCCAATGTAGCCAGGCTACCTTTTCCGCAGTAGCAAGCATCTATAATGATTTATAACTTCTGCTATCTATGTATTTTTTCCTATTAGTTTGCAAATTTACCCATAGGCTGAGAAAAAGTCAGACTGAGTAAATAACTAGGCGAGAGCAACTTTAGTTTTTCTGAATTTTTTTATTGTAGAACATGAAGAAATGCTTAACCCTAAAGGAAAAAATAAATCCCTCATTACAGAACACGAATAAATGTTTTACCCTAAAGTAAAAAAAAAAGAACCGCGCAAAGTTTCACGTGTTGCCCGATTTTCCTTTTTAAAATGCACGGGTTGACAAGATACACCTGCCTGTAAAGTCTGACTGCTGTTTAACAACTAGAGGTGTATTACACTGAGGTGATCTTACTGCACACACTACATAAACTTTCCGATACTACTTCTAAGGGAAATTTTGATAGGAGAATGATTCGTGAACAATTATTTCCACACAGGTAAATTATAGAGAAATGAAAATTTTTAAAAATTCCAAATGCCAGGTTACATTTCAAGTTTAATATACGGAGACATGATAATATAAACAGAAAAAATTACTCAACCTTGTAAAAATAGTTTCATCGTCTATCATAAAAAGGTGACAAAAAAATGCGGCAACTCCCAGCAGTCACTCATTTTGTACCTCAAAAAAGGTTGACATATCTATACGCAGCGATGAAAATTAGAATTATATTTTCAAATTCATTCTTGAATTAGGATTAGAGTTCGTAAAAATTACCAAATTAAGTTAGAAGAACTGTGTAGCTGCCCATTTAACGAGTCAGTCTGCACGGCCGAGGCTGAGGCCATTCCCACGAGTGCCAGGCCAAGTCATAGGCCCACTTGACTAAAATAAAGTCTTAAGTCCATGAACTCCATGAAGATCTCGTAGTTGGATTTTAAGTTCGCGCAATGAAAAATGAAGTCTTTCGACCAACCAATTGAAGTTTACAAAGCTTTGTTTAGCTTTAGTTATTCGATGATCATTATTCTGCATAGCTGTTACAAAGCATTCTGCATAGCTGTTATAGAGGTATCGAGGTGAGGTCTGTAATAACACTCCGTAAATATTCTGTTTAAATGGTCTCACTAACTCTGACATCTGTAGGAAATTCGTTACTCTATCGCATTACATATTAACAGTAAATGAACTTCAGTGTTTCGTGTAGTTTATAGAGTACAATACAAACCAATTATATAACTTGACGAAATCCTTGATTCGTATAGTACCACGGGCAAAGTTATCTTTCCCCAAATGAAAGTTCTCAAACAGTTACAAATTGAATTTCAGCGGCGTTTTCCGGACCTTCATCGTACAGTAAAACAACTAAATTTTCAACTCTTAGGGTAATAAACTTTACGTACCCGTTCTCGAGGGACAGTCATATACTAACACGTTTCGAAAAATGTTTCATTGTAATGTTTCTTGTTTCTTTCAAGCCCATTTAATTGCTCCATGTTATGAGGCCTGGATGTCCGTCCTGCGGCCGCCGCTCCAGGGACGGTGGCCAGGGCACGGGACTGCAATATGGAAATGTGACCGCAATGTTCCGGCCTGCAGCTCCGCCTCAGGCTGGTCTCCTCTCTATGGATGAACTGGTGCTGCTGTGTTAGTATTTCACTCAGCTCCAACTGTCGTATTGGACAGTAGAAAATTTCGCTGCATAGGTAAAAAACTACTTTCCACTCAAGCTCACCGCATCATTCCGGCTAAATCAGAATTTAAAAGCGCATTCTATGAGAAATGAAAAGATTGAATTTGCCATCAATTTTTTAGAAGCTTTTCTCAATTTTTAACTTTTTTTGAAAGAATAATATTTAGTCGATCATCCCCCATCGTTTAATTTTCTGTTGTTTGTTCGAATGTCCGAATGGGGTGGAAGGCCAGCTCGATGGCTGGCTTAGCAGGCCGATAACTAATGCAAGAAGGTTTCGAGTCCCATTTTTAGTTTCAATCTGCAGGATAATTTTATGCCTTCTGAAGCAGAGAAATTATTCATGGTGACCAGAAATGATGAGGCCAGATCGATATCATGAACTCTTCAAGCTGCACTCTCGGTCGGACTTCTCGCATGCGGTGGAGAGACGCACACGGTGGAGAGACGCGTACGGTGGAGAGACGCACACGGTGGAGAGACGCATACGATGCACCAGAGGCTCTGTGCGAATACTCCACTAGAATTTTTTGTTGAGTTTTGTACCCTCTGTGTTGTCCGTGGGCTGTCGAAGAAAAGCGACGCTGAAAGGCAATAGCGAAAATTGTTGAACAATAAACATATTTTTTTCAATTTGAGCGACCTATTTCGAGGCTACTAATACGGTTTGGCCAGTGAATTCTTTCTCAGCATTTGCCACGCGGAAACTTTGCGACTTTGTAAGCTTCACAACCACAAAAAAGTGTGAAAAGATTCCTTCATTTGAACAAGGCTCCGCAGCGCAAGAGGTAGCGCACTCGCCTCCCAGTCAGGAGGTCCCCGGCTCAGTATCCAGGGGAAAAGTTCTTCCATTGGGCAAGGAAGATTAATTGTGACATGTCTTAAATAGGCGGCACATCAGTGTGGCCTGAAACATAGTGCCCGAATTAATTCCGAGGTTTCCAAGGTTAAATGAGTAAAAACTCGTTCGCAAACTTGCAGTTAAGTGAACGGTAGTTGAAAACATTCGTTTGTAATTGACTCTGTCCCACGACATCGCTGGACGCTGCTCATCGAGGGCACGACGTAGCCCTGAGCTTTCGATGCTGACTCATCTAAAAAAATTGCTTCATATTGGCATTTCCTGCCTACGCGTTCCAAGTGTGTTTTTGGACAGCCCAATTTTGCATCAATTGATGGTGGTCTCGGTCTCCGTTCGACCTCCAGAAATTTCCATCTTACATTACTCCCTGTACTAAAAAGCGTTTACCTCTGCTAAATTTGAACGATAGACAAAAACATACACCAATATTTAAGTAAACTTATCATTTACAGTTTTACCCCACCAATCAAAGATTTGTTTTACCATACGTAGCCATAAGAAAATATAATTCCAGCCCTGCATGCTGCCAGTCTTCTGTATCATGCAGACCTCTACATATCATATATATGTGCAGCTCCAACCTTCGACGTGTCATATAGTCCTGGAAGCCTCCACCATTCGACGCCTCGAATCCTTTGTGCCTTATTCATAGTCATAGAATGGATCCTCTCCACTGTGTCAGTTGACTCATTAACGTCTCCTTTTGTATTCAGCCTTCATTTTACACCGCTTATAGTTTAGCTAGCTTCTCGGAAGTCCTGTTTCTGCCTTTGCTTCTGCCTTTGCCTTCACCTCTGCCGCTACCGCTGCCCCTGCCTCTGCGTGCCTCCAGCCTGCCACGCCTCCTTCAGGGTGCGCTGCCAGCCCCCGAGGGCCGCTGTGACGTGCGACAAGTTTAGCGGCGACGGTCGCCTTCTGAGCAACTGTCACAAACAATCGCTAAGGAACGCCGACACAAGGACAAACTCGCGCCAGAGTTGGAATTGCTCTCTGCTTAACTTGACAGCTCTAATGAAAACGATACGTTGCCCTTTCTTGAGTTGGGCGCCTTGTAGGAATGATGAAGACTCCGCTTCGTTAGCTGAGGAGCTGGGCCTTCTCAGTCCAAATTCATTTATGACTGAGCCCTCATTATATATAATAATTGACTTTTGAGCTCCGAGGCCGTACAGATACTCTGCGTTCGTTCATACTCAATAATGTTTTTGCTAGTTGATTCAGTGCTAAATGAAAGAAATAAAGATACTTATATTCATAATCAGAGAGGCATAAGTAAGCCAAGCTCATCTGATCAATTCCTTAAATTCAAGGAGCGAATATCCTTTTCCCTTCTACGCTGTTTTGGTATTCAATGAGGTCAGATTTCAAAATGTACACTGACCTCTTTTTGAATTCAGTAGCACATTTTCACCACATTTCCCAACATTTTGTGCAAAGCGTGACAGCATTGGAGCGCATGTGGCGTGCTCCAGCGACGCGCCACCCATAAATCCCCTCAGAGGCGCATTGGCCTCCAAGTCAAAAGCCTCCTTTGTATTTATCCGCGCTGAGCATAACAAGCATATAGACGGGCTCCATTATTCGGACTTCTCCCTTTTTACATAATGAACGAGGGGTCAGTCTCCTGGGCCATGAGCTTCTATCGAAGGAATCGCATAAAAAACTTCGCTTTTACGCCGACAGAGGCTTTCGAAAGTGGCCGGCGGCCCCAGAGGCCTTCCTGGTAGCGGCACTACAGCGCAGTCTTACGTGTGTTCGCTTGTGAGAAGAGAGATGGGTGATTTTGTCATGGTATTTATCTTCAAATGCGGACTACAAAGACTTCGAGTCATGCCGAAGGCTTGTTCTAATGAGTTGAGTAACATTTTTTCCGATTACCTGTATGTCACAGTGTCAAGCTGGATGTTTTATCTCAACACCTCTGGTTCCTGATGTGAAGCATATCATCCTTGCATTTTGAGTCAGATTATCTTTTTCTGTAATCCAAACGGGCACAATCCGTGGCCTGATCACGGAGTGACCCAGCGGGAGCGTCGAAGAACAGCTAGCACAGCAACGGACCGCTGGTCGCAGGCGCGCCGAGTCCCAGCGCTCAGAGCTCTCATTATAGATGCGCCCAGCAGCCTCACTGCGCTGCGCTCTCCCTCAGCGACTTGCGCCGCGCAGCAAAACCTTCCTAAAGAATTGTTGTTGATCGGATGCATATGAGCCGAGGTGCGCGGATACCTTCGTCCTTTGGGCATTCAGCTGGGAAAGATATAAGCGAGGATTTTGTGGAGGATTTTGAAGGGTTCGTGTCTTGCCTCAGCCGTGTGTATGTGTGTTGGTGTAATGCACCAACGCACACCTGCAATGGTTAATACACCAACACACACATGCAATAGTCAATGCACCAACATGCACATGCAATGGTTAATGCATCAACACACACATGCAATGGTTAATGCATCAACACACACATGCAATGGTTAATACACCAACATACACATGCAATGGTTAATGCATCAACACACACATGCAATGGTTAATGCACCAACACACACATGCAATGGGTAATGGAATATGAGAAAGTATTACTACCTTACTTGGCCTTTTACGATCGTTTTTAAACTTGTGCCGACTGCTCTTTCCGCTTCATTTGAAATCTTATATTTATTACTCACTGTGAAATACGTGCTGTTAATCAATAAGTTTAGGTACGTTTAAATGGCATTTATTATTTTGGACCCCCCATTTGGTGCGCTAGAGAAAAAAATGTAGAATGCACGGCAGCCCATCTTACTTTCCCTCATAATACACAGCAGCCTTCTTACTTTCCCTCATAATACACAGCAATCTTCTTACTTTCCCTCATAATACACAGCAGCCCATCTTACTTTCCCTCATAATACACAGCAGCCTTCTTACTTTTCCTCATAATACACAGCAGTCCTTCTTACTTTCCCTCATAACACGCAGCAGCCCTTCTTACTTTCCCATATTTCATGCCATTTCAAGTCAGTGTTGAAGTTCAAAAAGTCCCTTCATTCCGCACTCAGTCTGCGGCATGCTTTGAATAAGTTTACTGCAGACTTTAAGGAGTTATTCGTGTTGCTTCTCAGCCGCCTGCGTCCTAACGAAGGGGGGGAGGGACGTCTGGGGCGCTGTCGTGATTTATCCAGAGAAATGGCGTGGCATACTCGTCCACCCTTTTCTTATGCATGCTCATTTACTCAACGTCTGATGAAAGCACAAAAAATCAAACCAACTCGAGAGCTTATATTTATTTACCCCTAATTTCGATCGATGTGTGTACACATGTACTTCTGAGTGTTTTTTCCCGCAGATCATCGATAATTGTAAGGATAAGGAAAGGGAGATCCGGCAAAACAGCACTTACAGAAGCAGAATTAAATAATTTAAATTAGAATTAGCTACAAATGCAGTGGCTCATGCTCTCAGCCTCTTGCTTAGTAGACCGCATTTGGGAACATGGAGGCTAAACAACCACGAGTTAAAGAAGGGGACGGTGTGGCTGATCATTTTCTGACGCGAGCTAAAGTAATTGTACTCTGAATAGCTGTGGGAAGTCAGCCTAATTGCAGCGTGCTGATGTTGAAGGTGGATCAGCCTGTGATGTTGGACAAAATCATGTGCAGCTCTAAAAGGCCGCTGCGAGTGAAAGAGAGGTAGGGGAAATAAGACGCATGGTGCTGCAGCGCGCTGTCTGGGGTGGTCTCATAAGACTAGCATTAGAATGTGCAAAAAAACATCAAATGCACCCACAGTATCCGCCGCAATTTTTACCTATGACGCTGGTCAAAAGACGAAACAATAAACAACAGGGATGTGCTGGCTATGTATACACAAAAAGAACGTTGAAGGCCTAACTGGACAGTACGAAGCTAACTACAAAATTTCTGGACAGGGAACTAGAAAGTGAAAAAAATTGAATGATGAAATGCGTCTTAATCGAGATTAAGAAAAATTTAAAAAAGCTCAACTTATTTCAGAAGAAGGTTCTGGAAGAAGCAAAAAAGAGAGCGGAAAAATTTTGAAGGGGTGCAGAGTGTGAAGATTGAAGAAGAGAGTAACATCCCCGTAGAGTAAATGAAATTTTCGTTGCTTGGGTACATCACAGCGATTGCTGGCAGTCATTCACCGGTCCAGCAGAGCTCGCAGCTATGATGAGGGAGGCCTTGTGGAGAGGGATGGAGGTGGCACCTATGAATGTCATTAAAAGGTGCTCCATGAATGGATGTTTCATGTTGCATAGGATTGAAGTTATAGATTTTCGTGAAGACTTGTAGTTATGAAAATGAATTGGATAGGACATACAAATACATAGGTATAGGCCTTGTATAAGCTAATACATTCAATACAGTTAGGAATGTAAAGGCCAAATCTTGAACTTTATGCTAAAAGATTCAGAATCAGTTTCCGACCCATAGAAAAAAATGAACTAATTGGTCCCTGAAAAAGCTTGCAGAAATATCAAGTGGAGTTTTAGAGCTAGGAGTAGATAGATGCATACTCAATTAATCTTAATTTAGCATGAAATAGGTGCTTCAAAGAAGAGATCATGCCCTCATATGTATGTATATATTATAATAGTTATGAGCACATATTGCCGTAGAAGAAGGTAGCGTGACGCAGAGAGTGAGGGCTCACAGGACGCTTATCGAACAGCAGGACTTGGGTCTATACGTGCACAGAATTACTCAATATTTTAACCTAATATTTTAATAAATATTAGACAAAATCAGGCGAAGCTTAAAAATGATACATACATTTCTTCAGTTGCTGGTTAGTTATGTTGCCTGAACATGTAGATTGCCCAATGCTGAGTTATTTTTTATTAAAGTTTAATTTTTTGTTTCATTATCCGTGAGGCTAAATTTTCTGCACCGATTCATTAGTGGCACATGTGGAGCATGGTCTTCTGTGACGTCATCAACTCAAATTTATCTTCATACGATTTTAGACTGCTTCCAAAGTTATCAGAGCGAGGCATAAGGCCACTTCTTTTACAAATTTGAAAGTTAAAACTAGAAACACCCTTCTACTCGTGGCAGTGAATATTCATTAATAATATCTCGAATGAGCAACTAAAACCCTATTCTTTCGTATTCAATGGAAGCCTGCACAATTCGTTGTTGATGTTCCGGGTTTACGGTGCCGAGGTGGCGCGTGTCGTGGCGGAGGTGTTTTATCGCCCCACTAACGCCCCTCCCGGGACCCTCAGATGCACTCGAGTTCTCCACACACCTCAGCCGCACCACGCCACACCCGCACGCGTGGTTGCACTCTACATTCTCTTGTGCATTTCCATTAACTCGATTCCTGTCGCCATATAAATAGCTCGTGAACTGGAGGTCACACCATAGTAATTCGAGTGAAATTTTAGTATTTCGCAAAACAGTCGCAAAGCCTCCATTCGTTAAACAAAAACCAAAACGCACGACATTTGCAATTAATACACCATTTTTACATTTTAACCAGAAGCTCGTAAAACTCTCCCTGTTCTGCCCATCGACCTTTCCAGTCATTCATAGTCCCGACTGCGTACAAGAAATCAATGAGCGGTGTGTGGCAGGCAGTAAATCTGTAGTGCCGCCACTTGACACATCGGCGGTGCTGGAGGTAAAGATAGATAAAACTTTACGAGAACATTCACAGCAGCTAAGGCGTAATCAGCGCTATACTAAGGAATTTTATCATATCAATCTCCCAATGTTCATTTCATTCAAAACCTTAGCTGTTTCAATTGAGTAGCGGATATCCAAGTTAATATTCAAGTTATTATCCAAATTAATTTTCAAGTTAACATTAAATCGGACACTGCAGCCCTTTATCGTAGGTATCGCTCAATACTGCCGTGTGGATGGATGCATAATAAAAAACCAGACCTTATTTGAAGTATATTTTTGTTTTTTAATGATAATTGTACTTCTAAAGTTTATAACATTAGGATATTATTACCATTTACTAGAAACGCTGTTTGCCTTCATAGCCGCAGGAGACTGGTCAGGGCCCTGCTAAAACCTTAGTTGAGTCTCCTGTTGCACTCACTCAAATTAGAGCTTTTCTGATCCTGAAATCATCTTTGGGCCTGCACAAGTTCTTGTCGGCTTCTCTTCAAACTTCACACTAACTTCACACAAACTTCGCACTGGCAGTAACGATCTGAGGAGCACAGTTTGAAATGCTGGAAGCCGAATATCTAAAGCAATGAGGTCACAGAAATAAAGTGAGAGCTGAGTCGTTTCACCAGCATATAGAAGTACAAATCCAAATTGTACTCGTATGAAGTTTGTGTGAAATCTGTGTGAAGTTTGTGTGAAGTCTGTATGAAGTTTGTATGCAGTCTGTGTAAAGTTTGTGTGAAGTTTGTGTGAAGTCTGTGTGATGTCTGTATGAAGTTTGTGTGAAGTCTGTGTGAAGTCTGTGAGAAGTTTGAAGAGACGCCGACAAGGATTTGTGTAGCCCCAGAGATGACAAAGATGGGTCGGCATCCTCTAGCACTAAATGCTGGAAGAGAAACCTCGACTTGCCGTGCCTCAAGTCAGCTGCGACACTCACGAGCTCTCTCAGGATCTCGTCAATAAGAGGAAGATTTTCGCCGCAAAGTCAACTATTTTTGAGGCGAAGTGACTAGAGAGAGATTTACCCTGCTGCTGTCCATCGAAGGAACGTTCCATGAATGGATGAGAAGTTTGGGCGACTTCGTCCTAATTTGATTAAGATCAATAGTCAAAGCTTCTACTGCTCAATCTATTTTCTTCGAATCAACACGCTGGTAAATACGGACCCATGTGCAGCGGCTGCTCGGTGACTCGAGGCGCCGCAAATCGCAGTGCGAAAGTGAGGCGGCAGTGGGAGGCGTACAGGCGTGACCCGCAGCCAGCAGCAGCCGTTCGGTGCCACCAAATAACTTCTACGGTAGGTAACGGCTTCCATTTCCTGCGCTACGGCTGTTAAACATGTGTGGTGAATTTAATTATAGGGATAGTAGTTCAATCTTCCTCATGAAGATTTGCACCGTTTTCTAAGCTGTGGAGAATAAATAATTTAAGGCTATATGTGTGAACTGTTAAACATTTTTGCAGTGGCCCTCGCCCACCAGCTTCCTAAAATCCACTCACGAGAATATAACTCAAAAAAAGAAATCGTTTACTACCGTTCGATGACCTCCTGATGAAAATTTCACGAAAAATCTGACGCATGAAGGCAAAATTATGCTACCGCCAAAGTTATTGAGCTTTTCACCGCAGAGCAAACACCTCAACTTCGTGAGGAGACTAACAAGGACACGAGCAGAGCTGCGAGGCTGAGTCTCCAATCTCAGCTCTCAAAATCACACCAGGAAAATGTCCTGAGCCCTGGAACGATAGCGCCTATCATTCAACACCTCGTGCGTTGAGCGATGGGACAACGCAAAAACTTTCGCAGAAACAAGAACAAAATTTTTGAATTATTATTCACGTATTCAAATGCTACCAGTAAGGCGACACCTCGACGCAGGCGTGAGAGGGGGGAGTTGGGGGGACCAGTGGGGGGGTAGACAGTCCCGTGAGTCCCCCATAAATCTGTGGTGCTCGCACCTCCATCACCGAGCTCACTTTATTCTCTTACACCTCACGCCCCTCCCTCTGTCTCTCCTCAGTACTCGTCTCACAGACAGAGTCTTCCCTTCACTGTCTCACTGCAATGCTCTGTCTGACGCAGCGGTCCTGGCCCGAGGCGGCCCGACCACACTGCCCGCAGAGCGTCTACGTCAGGGCATCGATGTGCTCATCCAGAAATATAGGAAGAGAAATCGTTTATTCTGAAATAAGTCACATACAAAGTGTATACCTTTCGGTTTTTCAATTAGTAAGATTATAGCATTAAAATTGAAACATGGAAGTCTCGGCGGAACTTCTAATTGGGATTTGTAAGTCAAGTTACATTTCTGGCCCGCAAATGTTCGCTCATTCAGGAAAAATTAACTCTGCACGTCAGGTGCAATCTTTCTGATGAATTCAGGCCCCTTCCATAATCTCAGTTCAAAAGTTTGCTGACCATTCCGTTGATTTCCGTGTCACGCTCTGTCTAAAGAGTCGCGGTGTCATGCCAACGCTCTCATTACTGAGTGATACTGAGGTTCTTTCTCATTTGTATTTTGGTTGAATTTGGTGACTCCGGTTGCAGTTTCGTTCAAACGTTATATTTATTGGTCAGTTGGTTCAATACGACTCGACTCAACCTCATAGGCCGCTGGATGAATTTCTTTTCACATCAACCTCCATCAGATGGCTCATTTCTATGTGCGCAACATATTTTCATTTACAGCGGGACTAAAAATGAACATTTCAGCGATGATTTTCCCTTGTTCAGCTAGAAAGCAGGAAACTTGTTCCGTTCGCTCATCAAAGGAATTCCCGAGAGCTGAGCTTGTCACCTCGACCTCGAGACTCGAGGGCTACAATTGGCGGTGTCGAGGAGTCAACCTCAAGATACGCCAAACTAAAACGACTTTACATTAACTCCTGAGCGGTTCATTGTGAGACATAATATAACAATTCATTGTTTGCATTTATAGCATTTGCTGTCATTCCCTTCAGATTTCGGCGGATTGGGGTGAGACTTTACTAACGATTAATTTTAAAATTTAACAAAGAATCTCATAACAGAGCCTTGTTAAGAAAATATGTCCATGTTATTTATTCCCTAACATCTGAAAAGCTGCCCCTCGATTGTGAGGGGAGTGTCTTAGTGCAGAAAGAGATACTCCGCTCTTCCTTGTCCCTGTGGAAGACAAATGTAGAAGGGTGAGATTTGTACTCGTTTCTGTCACCGGTATCTCAATGATATATCAGGTCATGATTAAATCATAACCGATCTACACCTTATGGGTCCAATCAGAACACTTTATTCACTCGATCACAACTATTTTCTCAAGAAAGAAGCACTGAAAGGCCATGAATCTCTCATACTACAAAGAGCAATGTGTTTTTGTATGTTTATTCATCTATTTATACCTTTCGTGTTCGCATCGGAGATATAACTTGGAATTACTTCAATTCAATAAAATAACATTGCATGAGGTAATTGTCTCGTTATAATTATTGATATTTTTTCTGGTTAACATTGTTTGTCTTGTATTCATGCTACGGCCGTGACAGTTGCCTCCAAAAGGGAAATTTTTCAAACATTTTTCTGCGTATTCTACAATAGAAGCTTATCGAAGTGCAATGTACTTGGAAAAAACGGAAACATCCAAGGATATGACGGCGATTAGCTCGGGAACGAATGCAAAGGCGAAGGCAGACAGTAGCACGAGAGGAGATTCAAAAAAGGAGGGCAGCAGCCAGGCAGCGGCGCAGGACCGTGTGGGTGCCGCCTTGGTGGTCTCTCCGTCCCTCTCGTCAGTATTGGATGAGCAATACTAGTGTGAATTCCACTCACGTGCGGCACTTTCATGGATACTATACTGAGTGTCTTATCGTAATGAATAAAAAGAAGTTGAAGATTTCATTTAATAAAATACGCTATGAAAGTTCTTTGGTTAACTTAGTTAGTCAATGAATAGTTGATTTGAAAGGAAACGAACAGGCTCATTTATCACTCTTCGTATGCCTCGCTGAGAAAATACCATTCAATTAAAAAATAAATGTACTAAATCACATCATTTTTTACAGGACTCATATACTAATAAATTAATAAACTCTTACTATGAAGTATCTTTCAAAATTGAGATATAAAAAAATTTCAATCCTCAACCACCATCTTTGAGTCGCATCAGCACTTCTTACAAACTACGGAAATATGCTTGTAGATAACAAATAAAACTGAAAACTACAATCCGAGCGTAAATACTTTCCCGACGCTGCCAACAGCCAGTTTTAAAGTTCAATTCCACATCCTTTGCCGCGAGTTCAGGTGACGAACGCTCCCATTCGGTCTGTTGAAGATCGATATGTGCTCACACAAGACGGAGCACCAGCTCACGACTGCAACGCGGCTCACAAGTGATGCGAGGAAAGTTTGGGTCTTTTATTTTTAAGAAATGAAGGACCTTCATGACGTGCAGTCTTTAATTCAGCATATGTTGCTGTGAGGTCTACTGTGTTGCAGTAGGGCGCTTCTTCTCTCTCTCAGCCGAGCGACTCAGGTCTCTAGCACGGCTGCTCGACCGCACGCATTAGGCCACATTCAATGGAGGACCGCGGGAGCCTTTCGTGTCATCATGGCCTCAAGAGTTTGAGGTCTGGGCTGGAACTTAAAAAAGGTCAGTTGGAAATTTACAAGTTTCATTTGGTGTTGATCGTACCCTCAATCTTACAAGGTTTTGTTTGCTATATTTGATAGTTTTATCCATAAATTTGAAAACTTTGATTTATAAATAAATACGTACCTTGTTCTCTGTGTTGGCTCTGTGAATAGATTCATAAGCCTGCCTATATTTTCCAGTTTTAGGAGTTCGCAATGCCACAGGCACTACAATACAATACAAAGTGCGGTAACATGTTCAAAGTAGTGACAAAATGACACCACACCATCTTTGGAAGCTCCCGAGGCTACCAAAGTAGAATGTCATGTTGTGAAAAATGAACCGAAACAATTTGATGAAGGTGGCTGATTTAATAATGGATTTTCATTTCTGAAGGAATTGCATTGTTTTGAGATTAGACTAACAGCACATCTTTTTGTAATCCTACGCTTAAAAATGTGTACCGGAATATTTATAACCACTAATAGAATATTTCTTTCTGTATTAATTCATCGGGAAAAGGCTTCGTACTACTTAAAGTCATTCTTCCGAACTTTATTTGGAATGGTCGAGCTTTCGATCACTTTGACAGAGCTCGCTTTCAAGTGCACAATCCTAGATTAAATTAATAATATCTTACGTTAAAACCATCGTCCTGTCTCACAAATGCGCTTGGTGCTCTCATTGGTCGCTCGGTTACAAAGTCGCGTGCTTTGAAAACAAGTTCTGTAACAGCACCCGAAAGATCGAACATTTCGGAAAAAGTTCACGAAAAGTTCCTTCGTAATAATTCCCGGAAGTCTGCTCTTCCAAACTATCCTATTCGTGAGGTCAGTAGAGCTGCAAACTTTTTAGGGCCTGATCAAGCGAGGTCTGTTGAAAAACAGCACGTGAACTCAAATAATATTTTTCCTAGGAGGGTATTTATCGAGCAATACGCGTACTTCTCTGCCCGAAAGTGCATGTAAAGTGGTAAGTGTTTAACATCACCGTCTCATCTCCTCATTCGGCGACAGCTCTTCTCCACTCCACTCCTAATCTTGTTCTTTTATCGCCGCATCCATGCGCGCTGATCTCCAGCCCCAGCGCTCTCTAATCGCTTTCTGGGGCCCAGTTATTTATTCGCCGCCTCAATTCCCTGCCCGCCTCTATGTCTTGTGAGGCCCTCCCCCCTTCGCCCTCCCCTATCCCCCAACCCTTCTGATCAAACCCCACCTGCACCTCACCTTGCTCTCGACGCAGCTACTTCTCAGTTGAAGTATTTTACTTCTAGCTGCTATATTCTCTCGACTTTTTGTTGAAATGAACCTCAAATTTTCACACACATTTCAATCAGCATATGAACTTGAGTTTGAAATAATATACACGAACAAAACAATTTAGCTCTCAGGAAAATACCGTGAGAACATGCATCAGTAAAAAAACTGTTCCTTCTTTAGCTTTATAATCCCGTTCTTTAGATTTACAATCATATCTTTATAATCATATTCTTTAGCTTTATAATCGTATTAACCATCATAATGCGGAAATATTTCCATAAATTGTCATTGAAGAAAATTTTAGCTACTGAAGCATTCGATTCAGGGAGTCACGGAACGTACCTTGTCTTCATTATGTGTGCATTTGTTCTTACCTTGCCCTGTATGCATTCTATTTACGTTAGTTCTTACCGTGACTATATATTGTACATCATTTTTTACTTTTCGTACCTTGTCTATTTTACACATTTTCTCTGATCGTGACTTATAGCACTTTATATACTCGTACATTTTATACTCGTACTTTAATACTCGTACATTTTATACTTGTACTTTGTATACTCAAACATTTTATACTCGTACTTTATATACTCGTACTTTATTCTCGTACTTTAATACTCGTACATTTTATACTTGTACTTTGTATGCTCAAACATTTTATACTCGTACTTTACATACTCGTACTTTATATACTCGTACTTTATACTCGTACTTTATATATTCGTACTTTATACTCGTACTTTATA
>VOMN01089863.1:0-26940 GCA_014899125.1 Orchestia grillus | reverse complement strand
AATTAAAATGATTTTAAGATCTCTGTTCTCCATTACCTTCATTATTTTGATGCCTTCTTAAGATATGGCTCTCCAATTTCTTGCGAGCACGCTTTTGTTTGCTCAGACCTTCTTACGCCAGTGTTACCCCTAGTTTACCTTATGAAGAGTATTAATGACATTCTACTAACACAAAATGATAATTTCTAAAAGAGTTTTCACAGAATTTTGTTAAATAACAGAAATATTTGCTCACAAAACTGTACTTTTGCTCCTCAAACAATAAAAAATTAGGTAAATTTTCTAGTGAATATAATTCAATCACTAATTTCTATTTGAATACGAACGGACTCTGAGGCTAAAAGTAAAAACTGTAGGACTATATTTCAACATCAAGTTCTTTAACTCAAATACTCTTAATTTAAACTTAAAACTAGCAGTGAAGTCTATTCAGAACTTGGTTTGTTCTCAATTTCTAATTTTATTAACATGATCTAACCGAAATTGCAGTCAATATTTTTAAATTAAAAAACCGATAAGTACAACGAGCTTCACCATTATTTTTAACTCGCTGCTTTGTGTCTCATGGTCTAGATGTCACAAGCGTTCAAACTTCACAACAAATTTCTTATTCTATGACATGTTTTCTTAATGAACCTACCTGAATATCATTACCTGAAACAACGCCGATGAAACATTATTCACTAACCTCAATGAAGCGTAACATTAAACATCAAATAGTAATTTGCTCGCAGGTCTTGCGAGGTACTGCGTCTTTTGAAAACCAATGCTGAAACTGAGGGTAGGTTTTGTCCAACAGACGGTTTAAGGCCATGAACAGAAAATTTCACATAGGACAGATTAAAAGTGCACTTATTTGTTGATCTTCTGCTTTGAACGACTGACTGAATAACTGAATAACGACTGAATAGCTTTAACATATTCGATTTTCGGTACCCCAGGAGACGCCCTTGTCCTCCTCTGACGGGTGCCACGAGCTGAGCGGTGACGCGAACCCTCGCGTCGAGCTCACCAAACACGGAACCAAAACCAAGAAGTTCTCTAGAAAGTCGAATGCTGGCAAAATATCCTCCGGTAATTTCGATCCCTGTAATGAGGATATTTTAGCGAGAGCGAAGAGTAGCGATAGAGTGAAGCATCTTTTGCAGGATTTTGAGGCGCCGACTGACGACAGATCGGAGGACGATCTGCCGACTCTGCGCATCGAGGTTTCGTCCGCAGTTCATCGGAAATCCGACCGTCCAGCCGGAGATAAATTGTACTCCAAAGGCAGGCTAGCGATTAAGGAGGCAGGAGGAGGGACCAAGAAACAATGCGCGAATGAAGGGGAGAGTATTTTACATGAAGCAAAAAGCGATGATGATGGAGAAAAAACTCTCCTCGTAGACGCCATGTTGTTGATGACCTCAGAGGAAAGCACTTTGTGATGCGCTCGCTGACCTTCCATTTTTTTAAGATTTCGACGAGCTCTCCGCGAATTGTTAGAGAATCTTGCGTCGATTCCAAAGAAAGTTTTAGCTTGCAATACTTCAAGAATGAATTTCTAGGTGCTAAATCAGTGTTTTATCCTTTACCTGAATGTTTCTCTTCTCTTGTTCACATCTTGTACTTTGGAAAGTTGTCCAGCGCTGGGATGTGCTTCTTGAAACTAAGCGACACTGACTAAATAGCCCCACACATAAGTTTTTAAAAAGCTTTGCAATAACTTAAACGCTCTGTGGAACAAACATCGCACATTTTTAACTGCACGTGCAGGTATTAAAACAAAATTGCGATGCGACGTTTTTGATTGCATTGCATCAAATACTAAAACCTCAATTCCAGCTTCAGAATGAGACCGGTTCCAATAGAGACAGATGTAATCACAGGAGTCGCTGCTTGCTGCAGGTGACCAGCTCGCGGCTGCAGTCGCCAGAATAGATCGTACTCAGGAGCTGAAACTTCTTTTTAACGAAAAAGGACTATTATCACAAAATCTTGTCATTTTCAGTGTAGCTCGTTAAAATGCAGTTAAAAATTCCGTACGGTGCTGACTTTACAAATCGTTTGAGTTGTCTACATATGCACCCTGTAGTGCTGAGGACTATCGACGGATGCCGGAAAAAGGCTTCATTTAGCCGTGCTGACTAATATAAAGCCTGAATATCTGACACCGCTGAATATTGACCTCCATTGACATGTACCTGTTAATGTTTATCGCGAGTGACCGTTACCGGTTAATGATAAGCCTTGATAACTGGCATATTCACCTTTGAACATTGAATGGTAATATTTGATGCTAAGTTTTAGAGCCCTCTATCAGTACGGCCGTTGTTGGCCAGCATGGAGCAGTCATGATTCGAGCTAAAGAAATGAAACCTGAACCGAAAAATAATCGTGCTTCGTAAATATGCACGGGCTAAGGAGTTGTGGTGGTGATTTATCTGGAGAAAAATACATGTTTTAAATTCTCAAGCATTTCAATCTAAACTTACGTCGAATTCGTGTCACAGTATTTTGCCAGTGATTTCGGCAACTATATTACAGTGCAAATAGTTTTTAAAAAAATATTGGCCTAAGTTCAGCCACTTAGTTCACGTCAATTTCGTATTTAGACTAAAATGTCTCCGAAGAATCGAAAGTTAGTGTTTGCAATCCTAGAAAAACTTTCTTCAACAAACATAAATTTCCCTGACAATTCAAAAAGCATAACTGGCGGACCGAGTGAGCGATGCTCGGTCGTACTGCATCTTAAATGCTTTGGTTTCGCTTCAACTTTTCGCCGTCTGAACTTTCCGTAAATTTGTCTTGCTAAAAAACGATGTTATAAGTGCAGATGTTTCGATTTGAGGCTTAAGGAATGTTTTACCACATAATTTTTGTTAGCTTACTTTTAGCATTTGTCGTCACCGCTCACTAGCGCTCTCACCGTCAAGCTTGTACAAAAAGTTGAAAATGTTGACCAACTCAAGTGCAGTGGTAGGAGGGGGGAGGGATGGGGAGGTAGGGGGAGGGACACAAGTAATTCCTCACGTTAACTCCACTTTTTAGTTCGCGCTTAGCAAGCTAACAAACTTGAAACTTCACCAGAACACAAATTCTAGTATACATGGTGAAATCGTAAAACAAAGCATATAACTTTACGAGCAAAGGGCTTCATATACATACACTTAAATCATATGTGGCACATTGCAAAAGTATTCAACCATTTCTGTAAAATAGGTTTCATACGGTAATTATGGTATTTTCCTTTCAAATCTCATCTGAATAACTTATAGAACATGATTGATGTTTCGAGAAACAAAATCAACTTGGTTCGGCACGAATTAGACGGTTAGTCACTGATGAACTTTCATATCATACAGTCCTCTAGAGGAAGTCACGCCGAAAGTTGAAGAAGTCAGTCACAAAATATCTACGAAAGCAAATAGTTCAGCTTCATTCCGAACGGATATCGTAGAGAAATATTTCTACGCATATTGTTGTGTCATACTCTACCGTTGGTTAAATTATTGATAAATTTAAGGAATTCTACTGTTAACTTACCAAGGTCAGGCTCTTCACGGGAGATTGATTTTTGGTCTCGTCAACGTTCGACGAGGCAAAATAGAAATAAGCTCATGATGACTCGCGAAGAGTTCAAAACTGATCTCGAAGCCTCCGGGATAGAAGTGAGTGAAGGAACCATCCGTGTACAACTTTACAGCAACGGAATCAAATGTTTCACATCCCATAGAACTCGAATGTTGACTGAAAACCATGTAGCAAGTCGTCTAAGTTTTGCACAAGAAAATTTGTAGAAAGACATCCGTGCATTTGAAAATACTGCAATTTGGTCTGATGAGACCAAGATTTGTTTGGTCGTAACTCCGCTCGTAATGCGTAGGGGACACAAAGATAATCCTGTGAGGGGCATAATACCATCTGAACTCTGAAGCACAAACCATTATACAGCCTTAGTGGCAGTATGATGGCTAGTAGTTACTTCGCAGGGCATAAGACTTGTGCTCTTCATACCATTCATTGATAGGAAGGTGAAGGGGGCCTTACACCGTTGAATATTGAAGAAGGATCTCATTCCGAGGCGGAATTGTTTATTCCAAAAATGCAAGTGGACGTTCCAGCAAGATAACGACCCTAATCTCAGGGCAAAACTAACATCTGAATGGCTTACGGAAAACAAAATCAATGTTTTCTCGCGACCAAGCCATTCCCTGAACCTCAATCCTATCGAACACCAGTGGAGAACATTGAGGAAGAAGGTTCATCGAACAATGATTTCCCGTAAAATGAAAAATTTTGTTTCATATTTTCCCTCAACATTATAAAATGGGTATTCTGTGTGGTTTGTACGAATGTTGGCTAGCTTGATGGTTAATAAAAGATAAAATATTACGAGTGCAGTGTATACTGCGAGTCCCACCCCTGCTGTAGATGTTGAGGTAGATAATAAATTTTGCTGAAATCTAAGGACAGTTTTTGTTCTTAAGACGGTATGAGACGATGAAATCTTCTACAGGATAGATTTTTAATGCCACCATATTTTGCTATTTTGCTTTGATCACGACAGGTTGAATAACTTACAGTCTTTCTACAAAGCTTTCTGAAGTGGGGGTATATTTTTCAATAATGAACAAAATTCGTAGGGGTACTTAATTCATTCGTATACTTCTCCATCCCGAGAATTTTCGTAAGGAAACGACGTATATGAAAATTTCCCAAAAGTCATGTCGTGCCGAACAAAAGAATTGAATCGGACGGTTTTTATTTAAGAATACGTTCAACAAGAAGTCTCATTTGGCTCACCTTACGCGCCGTGACGCCTAGTCCTATTTTATCAGCCTTAATGCCTCATTAACCAAAAACTCCCAATTTGCAATATTATCATAATTTCTTGAAGCCAATTTCCAATGCTTCTAAACTTGCTTTGGCTTCCTACCAGGACGACAAAAGCGTACACAAATATTTAAATTTGTCAAATAATTAGCACAAGCATCGCTTGCACGATCTGTTGTCAGCTTGCCCAGGAACACTGAGGGTCGCTCCGTGCGAGGGGATGTTGATGTGTTCAGTGATGTTCAAGAGGTAAAAATGTGGGAAAAAAGTGAGTTCCTGTGTACCAATGCTGGTTTTTCAAGTACACTAAGAATTTCCGAGTAAAATTTGTCATAACACGTGGGATAGTAAATCAATTCTATCTATTTCTTTTTCGTGCAATATTAGTTCGCTTCTTAAAAACGTGGACCATTTTCCTCGCCTGTTGCTCGAGAAAAACACGGAGCCACGTAAATTCAATTTTCACCATGTCACCTAACGTTGAATTGAATTTCGTCTGCTCAAAAGGGAAAAAAAGAAATACGTGAACATTCTTTCAAAGTAACATTACATTCAATGACTGAATTATGGACATACATGAACATCCTTTTAAAGCTACATTACATTCTTTGACTGAATTATAGACATATGTGAATATCCTTTCAACGCTACATTACATCAATCGATTGAAAATAAATCAAAGTAGCCAATCAAACGAAAGTGACGCCAGTTTCGTCTGTGTTAAATGAGTCATATACTTAATATTAATTACATAAAACTAAATTCTTTCATATACTTCAACTGATATTACTAAAGTGAGCTCGCCCCTAAACGTATGTCACACGCTCAATCATATTTCCAGCATCAAAATGTCAGTGAACTCGGAAATGTTATCGCGTTGATAAATCTCTAAAATAAACGCTCTGAATAATTCACGCCTTGGAGAATACAAGATGCCTCTCATTTTCAAACCCGAATAGTCCGGAGATTTCACCACAATATTTCCTGTCGAACTTGGCGCGTGATGAGAGCTCTGGTCTGCCAAGTGTGTGATGTTAGACTAGCTGAATGCACCTCGCAAGGCCGCTTTATGATGACATTCATGATTATATTTCTCATTTTCTCTCAATCCTCGTCGTAATTCATGAGTACCAAAAATGATACAAGCTTAAGTTCTTCTATCGGAAACTCATAACGTAAAAATAACACAGTGACATCATATTTTTCTCACAGAATACGAACTAACGTACCAACTATTCTGCAGTTCCGTCGTACATTTGACGGATGTGTTTGTATCTATGCTACGCGTTCTTACCTTTACGCCTTTATTACATGAGCGGCTTAAAATATTGCATAATCATGGTACTCACAGTCAAGCCTGTGAAATCATTAATTAGGCGTACAAAAAATACTCATCTGTTAAGTAATAATTTTTTCAACTGTTTTCGTGCAGTAGTAAATCTATGAACGAAAAGCTGGTCTCTCTGCAGTGTGCGTTGCACTAACTCATTCGAATGTGCACACTCTGCAGTGTGTGTCCGAGGCAAAGCGAGTCTAAATTAGCACTTACTAGCATCAGTTAACTTTTTATCCTCTTCGTAATGTTTACAGTGGTTGCGCATGAGATTTTACCTCGGCACTTCGCTCTAATCACGCTCAGAAACTTCTGGAAATGAAGTAAGTGCACTCACTTGCAAAGTTGGGGTAAAATACCGAAATTGAACGAAGTCTGCGTTTTTCACAACATATCAAGCAGACGATTGTTGTGGCTGTTTTAGGAAGAATTATGAAATTAGCTGCAAGACATAAACGAATTGCCGACGTGGAAGCAAATCGATCAATTGAAGGGAAATGCAAAGCGGAAATTAAACCAAGAATAAAATCTTTCCAACCCCCTCGTTTCACGGCTTATGAGATATTTTCATGCATTTTCTGATCGTCTTAATTGTTTCCCAAAAAAATATCATTGTCACATGCCTCTTAATTGTGACGTAATTACATCTTCATGCTTGCCACCTAATTACGTCCGTTGCCTCGAAATTACTTCTGACAGCATCCATTTTAACAGAGATAAACAGACAACAGATGAGCAGAGGAAGTACAGTAGACAATAACACAAACCGAACGGCGTTCAAACCTAAAAAATGTTATATTAAAAAGTATTCATTGCCTCAGAACCTTCGTTAGCGAAATTGTAGTCGCTTGATCACGGTCTCGAAGAGGTTGCGGTAGTTTCCCCCTCGAGTTTCAGTTTTTATTCCATCGCGGTCAAAGCTCCAAGCTATGAAGTAACTGTGACGCAAGTACTCCAAGTTTATGTTTCTGCCTTTTTAATATTCGTGAAAAATTGAAAATTTAAAGTTTCTCGTGAGACGTGAGCCGAGGGATGTTGAAACAGAGGACTCAGGTAGAGGATAACATTGTAAAGTTTGTCCCTTGATCATTATAACCAAGGGATAATTATCGGCCCTTTTGACGATTAATGATTCTGAAAATTCACCTTTCTTCTTGAAGTTAATCCGGAGTTACCGTCATAAACAAACTTTGATCTAACATTAGAAGTTTGGACGCAATTTTTGAGACTAAAAATTACAAAAAATATAGAAGTTTAGCTAAAACATTGTCTGATTGAGAGGAACAAAAATCATTCACTGAATATTCAGAGTTCAAAGAAAGACAAGGTATGGTTGCTTTTAATTCTCTGCTCTCCAACAAAATAAACACCAAGTTATATGCGGAAAAAACATAACTACGCTTGGGCTCTCATTAAAGAACTGTAAAATAAAGCGCTTGACATGTATTGGTCGTGCTGATTTTATGTTTTGAATTTTTGTAAATTTAATGACTTATAAAGAAAGACGAATGATTTCCTGCAGGTATTGTAACTGTGAGCTTTAGTATGTGTTATAACAGATAAGTACACCGGTGCAGCAAATAAATGTACCGGAACAACAGATAAGTACACCGAAACAACAGATAAGTACACCGGAACAACAGATAAGTGTACCGGAACAACAGATAAGTACACCGGAACAACAGATAAGTACACCGGAACAACAGATAAGTGACCAGATGAATGCTCTGATACTACACTGACAAAAGAGTTCACAAGAAAAAGTTTATTTATCGATTTCATCTTCATCTGAAGTTTCCTCGATGCATTCAAGGGCCTCTAATGATAAACATAAAAAATAAAATAAAATAAATAAGGAACAATATCCAGGGACGTACAAGCACAAAGAGAGCCTAGCAAGCTGTAAAGTTATTCCATTTTCCTAAAGACTTCCCTGCTTATTGCAACTAATCAAGCATAAATCACCTCGTGCCAAGAAAAATTTGATAAAGAACTTGTGAGTGAAATAAGTTCTCCCTCGGAGTATCTTCGTCGTGATATTCCCATAATTACTCAAGGAAAACAAGACGCAAGTGTGAGGCGTCGTGATATACAGTTGTCCTCAGCCTAGAGCGTCACATTAGTTCTACCAACAACCGCTTTATCTTCTTGTTTGCATCTTAAAAACGGTTCTATTTAAACGGTAGCTCTTCGAGTGTGTCACTATGTTAAGGAGTAACTCTACGAGTGCATCACTATACCAAGGGGTAACTCTACAAGCGCGTGACTATACCAAGGATAACTCTGGGTGCCCGTGACAATACCAAGGGATAACTATACGAGCGCATTACTTTACCATGGTAAACTATACCCAGGTGCACGTATACGGAGGAAAACGAATACCAATGTATAACTACATATACTAAGGTGTAAATATACCAAGGTGTGACTACACTAAGGAGTGATTAATCCAAGGTGTAAGTATACCATGGTGTAATCACACCATGTAACTATGGTAAGGGATAACTATACGACCGCATCCCTATACCTATTCGTAACTATACGAGAACGTCGTGGCTATACCAAGGGCCACTATACAGAGCGTGCGTAAATATATCCCTATACGAGCGCGTCAGGACAATACCTAGGGGTAACTGTACCGATGTGCAACTATACCAAAGTGTAACTACACCAAGTTGTAACTATACCGAGTTGTAACTATGCCAAGTCGTTACTATACAAAGTTGTAACTACACCAAGTTGTAACTATACTAAGGTATAACTATACCAAGTTGTAACTATACCAAGTTGTAACTATGCCAAGTTGTAATCATGCCAAGTTGTAACTTTACTAATGCGTAACTGCATCAAGTTGTAACTATACCGAGTTGTCTCTCTACCAAGTTGTAAGGGGTAACTACACTATCACGTGTTTGTAAAAGCACCACGTAGCTGCCAATGTGTGACTGCGTCGATTTCGTAGCAAGGGAGGGGGAATGTGCTGGGAGGCATCTACACTGTCCCCTGACGTGGTCTACTGTACTCCACAGCACTGTACATAGCTGTACTACATTGTGCGGCACAACACTGTGCCGCACTGCGCTATGCTGTACTACAACGTGCTTGCCTGATTATAAACCACTGAAATTTTCTGGTAAACAAACAACCATTAGCGGCATTGTCGCCAGCGGTCAACAGACAACCATTCAGGTAGCGACAACCATTCCAATTAGGTGTGCCATTAGCTTCCAAATCTTTTCAAGACTTCCTTCATCATATTGAACAAAAGATCCGCATTGGAATGAGTGGACCTTCTTCTTTATTTCCTGCTCAAAATCCATGATAAGAATTGCATCCGAGATGAACGCTGTTACTTTTATCAACAATTTCAATTAATGCAATAACAGTTGTTAGGAAGAATATCCGATTTAGTATTTACATGAATTCTAATTACTTTGAAATGACACTAAATTTCCTTGTATTTCTATTCGATCATCAGTTTTATTCCTGATAAGATTTGTTTATCGAATAATTGAATAAATCTAATTTTATTTTCGTGACGAGCGAAAGCTGCTCCTGTTCTATTATGATGCTTGAAGCCACCAAAGTTATCCACTTGTCAGGAGATAATTTCACTACCTAAACTGTACGAAACTTCATGCGTGTACGAAGAACTTTTTTTTGTGCGTGTACAGAATCCATCGCTGCTGACAAAATTACTTTTTTCACGAAGGTCTGCGGCTGGACGCAAAGACTATTTTTTTACGACCACGCAAGCCCATAATTTGAATACTTTCTCCCAGTTATATTTTTCAGAGAGTCTTTGTCCTAAGTTGGCAAGCAATGCATCAAAGATAAGTAGAGCATGGAAGCTTCAGTGGCTTCGTCACAAAGCTTATTGAACTTTTTATTCATTACGTTAGCTGCCTGCATATAGGCGACCGCATTTATAGTATACGTTCATTAATACGAAAACATCCTCCAAGGCATTTAAACTTGGTCGGCATCGCGCAGGGATACGGCATGATGTTCGCATTCCTACTGCTTTGAAATTTTGCCCGATATTGTACGTGTTGCACTGAAGAAACTTGGAACTAAATTTAAGTCCCCACTATTCTTGTTCAATTATCAATAGCTCCTTTAGACGTAATTCGGTCTTTAGTTGGCATGATAAATCTAATGTAACTGAAGAGTAATTACTATTATAATAGAGTCTAGCGTCCCAATTTGGCCGGTATCGTGAGTGTGATACTGAGGAAATTCCGAAACTAAATTTAGTTTTCAATTGTCAATAGCTCTTTTAGACGTAATTCTGTCGTCAGTTTTTATCATAAATATGATGTAACTCAAGAGTAATGACCAGTTGCGTTAAGAATTCATCACGGTTTACGCACACGGTCTTCGTGTAGTGAGAGAAACTTTTCCATCACAATATGATTTATTTGTTTGCAAACTTTGACTTACTTGTACGGAAATTTAGAATTTGACCAATAAACTTTTTATTGTCAATCAGGAGGTACGTGTGTCTTCGGCGATTGAACTTAATTCCATTGCCGTTTATTCGTGATATTTTTTGGGTGTTTCAATGAGGGTGAGGACTCGATAGTGTTCCAATGAGTCACTAGCCGTGAATGAAGATTTTATCAACGACCTCAACAACTTATTTAAGAACTTGTGTGATCAAAATTATTTTGGCTTCATGCGTAATTGTCAGTGTTCTTATTCGTTAGGTACATTATAAATATTATTTGTATTTTCATTTATATTGTGCTTCTGTCAAGACCGGTGCAGTAAAAAGCTTCCAATCATGATGTGCAAAAATATTTCATAGAGTAATCATTTCACAGCTGAAAATTCAAGTTCGATAAAAAAAATCTAAATTCACCTCGCACTCATGCAGAGTAAGAAATTTGAAACGCCCTCGTGCTTGCTGCAGATCAGTATCCGTCACCGCTGTTCATGACTCGCATCATTTCACAGCATCAATAACTCTAACACATACATAAACTCTCAAATGAGAGCCATTGGACTTAGATTCATGAGGAGTCGTAGGCTTGTTGTTATAGAATAATTAAACTGAACATTGCCGTTGCTCAAAGTTGACAAAGAAAGCTTTATTTCACATTAAAATCACATTTTTCTTTTAAATGCACTGTTCAAATTTCCTTCTTCTTATTCTTTGTCAAGCGCAACCATTAAGGTAGAAAAAAATACGATCGAATTCTTGTAATTAATTGAACTGAGTCCAGACAGGTGTAAAAAGAAAATTATTTTTATACTGCCAGATGCGTGTGTGCATGTCAATATAAACGAAATATTTACTGTGTAGAATAGAACTAGCGCTTTCTCACAAAAAATATAAAACAGTAGCAGCTGGTTTGCCAGCCTTTGAAAGATCACTCATTGCAAATCAGGAACTATTTTAGTCATTACTAATGCCCATCAGATCGTTGGATAATGGCTGGAAACTGGCGATATCATTACACTAAAGGGCCATTGACACGATCAGTCAATGCTTAAAAACATTGTCGGCAGACACCCGAAGACTGTGACGTAGCATTCAGCTGCATCATTCGAGTACGAAACTAAGATTCACAAATATGGTAAGATAGGATCAGATGCAATGATATACCGCACGATACGGTCGATACGGTATGAGAAGATCTGTTTTGCATAATTTAAAAAAATACTTAATCGTCTAAGATTGCTGTGAAGTGCGCTGAGAAAGTATATCCCATGGTTCTATTGTTATGTATTCATTGTTACTTGGATGAGAACAGCTATTTTCTCGAATTCTGATACTGTCTGATTTCTTGAGAAATGATCAGGTGTTATTGACGCTCTATTGCTAGATTCAAAGGTCTGATATCCATTTGCTACAAATACCTGCAGTAACGGAAGCAAGGTTTTTCATTACATGGTCTTACAGAGAAAAAGTAAAACTTATTGAACTTACATGAAATAATGACGTCATGGCACTTGACGCTTTCCCTGCGACGTGCGCCGCCGGTGGCTCATTTAAATAATGAAAAATATCGTCCAAGGAAAAGTGTTGAATATTTAATGCACAAGCAGTATCAACTTTAAAGCGAATGATTAACTTCCCGTGCAAAAATTCCTGCAGACTTAGAATATTAATTTCACGTGTGGAGTTTACTTTAGAACTGAAAGGATAATGTCACGTGTATTTGTAATTTTTAATTGGAAAGATTTATTTCCGGCGCAGTTATCATTTTTCAATGAAAGATTAATTTCACGTGCGGTATTAACTTCTAAACTGCAAGATTAACTTCAGGTGCAGTATTNCAGTATTAACTTCTAAACTGCAAGATTAACTTCAGGTGCAGAGCTCGAGAGCGCACGAAAAACATGTGCTCTTCCATTTTACTAGGACGGACAAGCGTCGCATCGATTAACGCCGATTTAAACCAGCCCTTCAGCATCGTCTGTCGAATTCCCAGTTCATATTTCATTCGCTTCAAGCAATTCAATTTCGATGTAAATCAGAATTTTCCATCGCTCGTGGCAACCTGAGCGAATATTCGAAGGATTTACTGAGGTTCTCCCTGCGATAGAATACTAACGGCCTTTGAAAACAGCTAACACCTCGAATGTGGGTGCGGACAAAATGAAACAAAATATCTTGTTCTATATGACTACTAGTGACGAGTATTTCTCTACCATATCTTTCTTCATTGTTGTGTTGGCTGTCTCATATGAAATGAGGACTAATTTTTACAATAAAATTGGAAATGAATGCATTCATTAAATCCTTGTGACCCTGACCTATATCAGAACCTATTATTGTCGTCGAAAAGCCTTTGTTTCGAAAAGATGACTTAAATAATCCAAATCAGTGAAGTCTATCTTCAACATTAAACTTGATTGAATACTCAACACAGCGTCGATTGACGGGAAAAATATTTAGTTTTCAGCGTCAAAATGAAACGTTAAAAATTTTTCGATGAAATTTGTTGACCACTCAATATAAGAAGTTAGTTTGCCGTGATTTTTCCTGGCCAATTCCTTTAGAAGTGTGATATTTATCACACTGAAGTCGTTGGAAGTTAGCAAGCACAAGCTCGTTAACGCGAAAGCGTGAAGGCTGTCTAACGAAATCACGTGACCAGCGCAATTTTTTTTATTGAAACGTCGTCGTGAAAAATGATCTTCAGTGGAGTCAATCGTTCGTACGCGTGTCAGCTACGTACACTCCGTGAATACGACACTTTCTTGCAGGATGCCACTCCGAATAAAAGAGTCAAATGCATTATTTAAAATGGAAAACAAGAACGCTTTCATGAATTCCGCTTACTATGCACAAAAGTTGCAATACGATTGATGTGTAAAAAATTGAAGTTAGTTCAACGAAAGCATCACACAATTTAGCCAGAGAGTAATTCGAGAGTCAACTTCCTTGGACAACAATTTTTTGCAACGATATGTCATGAAACTGATTCAAAATGCCCGTTCGTTACTTCCTCTACCGAAACTTAGGCATCGGAAATTTCTTGGCATTTATCCAGAATCTCGATGCAGCCCTGGAACTAATGCGTCATGTCACAAATATGACGCATTAGTATCTCTGAATAAGATAACTTCGAAAAATTGAACTGAGCAGTACACAATGTTTAATGGCTAACTTCAACTTTCGAAATGGTTCCCGATGGATACAACTTTCGTGTATGAGTTCACTTCGATTCCTTTGCCTTAAATTTTACGGGCTACATTCTTGTTTTGAATTCCAAAGTATCCGAAAGTAGAATTCTATAGACAACAATTTTTGATGATGCACAAGGCGCACAACATACTGTAACCAAAAGTGAGATGACGCAGTCATGGACCATTCTAACATCACATACCACATGGTGCATCTAGAGCTACTTGCCATGTCCCAGCTACATATTTCCCACCTCTAGTGTGTACTGTAGTCATCATCTTATAGGACGTTTTTTTAGAATACTTCGTAGAAGGGTAGAATCCTCATTATTCAGGATAGCGCCAAAGTTTATAAACAGGAATCGTAAGTCTCTCATTTATTCTGATTCTTACAACTTCATTATATTTCCCTAATTAAAAAACATTCAAGCTCTGGTGCCTCCATTACATTCAAAGACATAAGCGTCTGTAAATAATTTCAGAGGTGTTAGACTACCAACACGAATCCAAGTAAATTTCATCTCCCTTTCCACCTCCCTGCTCTATGAATGGCTTTTGTTTACCCGTGACTACGGCGCTCCCCTCGTAGATCTACGTGTGTGTCGTAACAACCGCCGAGCCCAAAAGCTAAAACCAAAACTTTAGTTCCCGTGCCCAAATTTATGTTTTCAGTTCAAAAAGCGTTAGCCTGCGAGCTTTTGAAGCCCGGATTTGTAGAGTCAGAGGTAATTTGGAGGGACGAGTTCACAATGAGGGGACTCGCTTGGAAGGCTTTAGGTGGCGCCTGCACCTGAGCGCTAGCGACACAACGAGTTCAGCTCTCCCCCGCTTTGTTCAGCTACAGAAGTCATCGAAGTAATGAACTGAGAATTAAAAACGAATTTCTCGGCGCCGCATTTGGGTGCATTAAGACTCTCGCATTAGGCTTAAACGAAAAAGCTCAATTCGAGGAAGGGTATATTTAGACGTTTATTAGACGTTCGGACGGTAAGTTGAATGTTTAATACGCGTCTTAACGGTGCATTGAGAACACGTAGGAGAGATAAAAATGACTGACTGGTGTTGAATTAAGGCAAGAATTCAAGAAGAGGACTTTATAAAAAAAAACTTTAAATGCATTCCAAACTGCGACACCGACGTTTACCAACATTTTGGCGATACTATATATACGAAGGGTCCGAAACCCTCGACAAACAGCCAGTCTCCGATGAGCTGAAGTAGCTTGGTGAAGGGAGCTGATTCATTCGTACGTTGTCAGAAGTTAAGGCGATACATTCAAATGAAACAGCTCGTATGAAACCCAAAGAGAAGTAATTATTTCATTGTTTTATTCTGCAATTTGTAATGCTCTGTTCTCTTCTCTAAAGTAACACGAATTTGGATCGTATCAAAATTTAAGGCAAATGCTCAAATTATTTTTAATGTCGCTTTTAATGAACATTTAACGAACCGAGTATAATGAACCTCATTTATTCACAGCGCTTCAGCTTTCCTGCCTTTGTGATAGCAATAAATTTCTGGCATATACTCGTGTATTTCCAACTCAGTTGAACTATGACAGATTTAAATTACATATCAGCGTAATTTAGTTTCGACAAAATTAATGTAAGAGCCTATGCATTCCACTAGTTATGGTAGACTACGCGTGTGAAATTGATCTTGCATTTTTTTAAGGAACGCTTTGTTGACTTAATACTAATACTAAACACACTCAATTACGATTGTACGAAGCCTTGAATAAAGAGCATCAAGATATTTTGCTCTGAGACTTGGCTTTCGCATTCTGTGCGGAAGTAGGCAGAAGAAAATATCAGGAAATAAACCACCGTTTAGAGTTAACTTCGAGCTCAAATTTCCCTGAGAAAATAGGGTAAATAGAAAAATAGCTGCAAGAAGTCCGGCCGGCGAGGTACAAACAGGTTCCCGTTTCAGCGCCGTCGCATTTGCATGTGAAGACAACACCTCGCCAGCACCGAAAAAACAGATTCATCTCAGGGCCATTTGTGCACTTGATTACAACTTGTCACAATTTCCTGACAAGTAATTACGAGGATCATGTGAAGTTAATTCGTTTGAAAAAAAGATTGGTGAGTGAAAAGGTATGAGTGTGATTAGAAGTGATGGCATGCAAGAAATGAACTGTGGAGAAGCTGAGGATGGTATACGAGCGGTTAGCTACACATAATGACTCGCCAGGTGAATAAATGACAGGCAAGTTGAGGGGCACGAGAAATCGAAAATAACTCCTGCCAGGAAAATAGATGACAGACAGGTTGAATAAGTGCGTTATTAGTCGAAAGTAATTCCTACCACGAAAAGAATTAACAAACAAGTACAATAATTAGGTGAGTAGTCAGAAGTAACTCATGCTAGGAAAAGATATAACACACGCCCAATAAGCACATCAGCAGTGAAAACAATTGTCACGAAAAGAATTTTTAAAAAATTCAAAAAATACACTAGCAGTCAAAAGAAACTCTTGTCAGTAATAGATATGACACACAAGCTCAAAAAGTCCATTAAAAGTCAAAAGTAACTCCTTGCAAGAAAAGAAATGACAGGAAAGCTGAAAAAAGCACTCGAACAACTGCATCGACTCCTCCTGAAAACTTGAGATCCCGTTACGGACCACTCCACTAAACTTAAGGGGCTGTGCACCACGTTGCAGCCGTAAAGTCCTCCACCAGATCCCTAGCAGCTGCACAGAGGAACTTTAGGCGTCTTCTGCTTTGTTGTTTTGGCGTCCGAACTCGGTGTTAAGGTCTGCAAAACTGCGTACTGCGGAAAAACAGCCATGAAAAACTGCTATCATCTTCGAGCAAGTTTGCGAGGTTCACGTTGTTCTCTTGAGTAAAAATGCACGACGCAGACGAGGGCAAGTTTGACAAAATTGAAGCACGTGCGAGACATGACGGTCTTTTAAAAGTACTTCCCCTGAACATGCGCTTTTGGAAAAGAATAAATGGTGTAAAAATGCTGGACATGTTCGCATTTACAGCGAACGAGAGATGCGGCACTCGGCATGCATTCTCTGTGTGTTGTATTTTTGGAAGACGAATGAGCAGAAATATTCTTACTTACCTACATGAATACTTATGTACATCCTATCATACATACATACATACGTACATCCGGTCTTCCTGTACTTCGTACGGTATTACGGTGAACGTAGTATGTTCGCATACGGGCTTGTGGCTGTTTCATTACGAATCACAGGAGATTTTATTTCATTGAAGAATTATTCAAATCTATCGGAAGTGTAGAAAACGTTCAGCGATAATTTTTTAGAATTATTCAGTCTAAAAGTTTATGTCAAAATGTATTCTCAAGGATAGAAAAAAGATATTTTTATTTACTCAGATATTTATATTTATACACTTACTCCGCCCTCGGTGCTATGTATGTTCCCTGAAAAAGCCTGCTTTGCCTCCCTTCTTTGCTAAATAATTTTTTTTGTCGATTTACAAGATTTTATTGAATGAACAGGATATTTGACCATGTCGAAAATTTTCATGTGAAAGTAAAGTATCAAATGAAAAGATCTGGTTCACCGGAAATCGTCATATATCAACATATTGTTCATTGCTCTCCGAATTAAAAGGGGATTAAGATGTGCGCTCTCACTGAAATATTTCATCTATCCCGTCAGTTTGTGTGAATGCTGTCGCAATGGGAAGTCGATCCTGTTAATTAAGGATTCAATGTGGACGTACGAACGCCAATAATAATAAGTGGTGTGTAATTTCCATAGTCGTTCACTGTGGTACATACATATATTCAAAATATATATAAAATACATATGTATAAAATCTAGCACCGCATCCTTCCGACAAACCGGTAATTAATATATGTAATTTTTATGTCTATGTCGATCAAAACAACTCACCTACAAAAAGCATAAAAGCCGATATGAATAAAAATTGTCCACCTTTTCCATAGCTGAAGGTAATTTCAAAGTACAAAAGACTCTTTATTCCCTGTTAAACAGGTAAACACGTAACTTCGATACTAGGAACAAAATTTTTTCGATAAAACTGCTTGTTAATTAACACGCGTCTTCCCTGACTCTGCCCCATACAAGTAAAGTAAAAAAGTTCTCGTTGCACAGTAGCCCAAGAGCGAAAAAATGTTGTATTTAACGCTGTAATGAATGCTGTGAAGAATGCTATGATGAACGCCGTCGTGAATGCTGTAATGAATGTTACAAAGAATGCTGTAGTGAATGCTGTAATGAATGTTATAATGAACGCCGTAATGAACGCCGTAATGAACACCGTAATGAATGCTGTAATGAATGCTGTAATGAATGCTGTAATGAATGCTGTATTGAATGCTAAAATAAACGCTATAATGAATGCTGTAAAGAAAGAATATCGTATTTAAAACATCCCTGTGATGAAAGGGCGCTGCACAGACGAACGAACCCTGTAATGAACGCTGAAATCGTAAGAACGCTGCAGTGAAAGAACGCTCTGATGAACGCTGTGGTAAAAAACCGCAGGGCAGAAAGCGCTTAAGAAACCAACGCTCAAGAGTGAAATTCGTGCTTCTCCAACGCTGCAAAGTTACTCATGAGAACACATTTTATTTCCCGACAATTCGGCTGAATTTATTCAATAGGAAATTGGTTTTATTCATTGTCGACGTAGAAATTAATTGATGGGAATGAAGTTTGGATCCTTTTTAGTCACAGGAATAGGAAACAATTTCAAGGTGTAGCACATACGGACATGTATGTGCATTATTTACTTATTACAAAGGTATAAAAAATATTAAAGTCAATGTTTCAAAACGTGTATGTGTCTGTGAGCTTTAAATTGTTAGAAAGCAGAATTTTTAATAGCAAGGGCTTACAAACAATTCCCGTACAATAATGCATGAAAAGAAATAGATTACATGTGAATTAGAGGGCAGGTAGAGTCAAATAAAAAGACTTCATATTGTGCATGCAGACATTAAATTAAATAGATTATATTCACTACGTCTCGGGCTTATACCCATTATCAGCCAAAGGAAACAACGCAGAATAGGAGGTCCACCGAGTAAAAATTCATATAAAGAAACTTATTCATCACAATCTTTTAGTAGAAGTCAACCAAGATAACTGATGAAGATGAAACGTAAAGGCTTATGCGAATTAATTTCTTCATTTTAAATTTTATTATATTATGGTACACGTAGGATGCCATCGTTTGTTAACACGCTCGGACGGATGGTCCGCTAAAGGAAATGTCTCAGCACAAAACGATATAAGAACATGAATTAATCTAAATTTTATTCTGAATCGCGAAAATGACATTCTGAGGCAGCGATCAAATTCAAACTTGTAAAAATTTGGGGCTATCTTTGTAATATAAATGAGATTGTATCTCCAAAAAGGTATTAATAAGATAAAACAAGCTTCCATGACATCCAACAGGGACTTTTAAAGCTCTTGAGCAATCACATTGTGTAGTGAGCAATCGTTTAAAAAAGAATCTGCCAAAAATAACCCTACCTCGGAAGCTCTACGGAGAGAAACTGTAATTTAACAAAAAATCGAAGGTTTTTTTGCACGACATCACACCCACCACACGGCAGTTAATTTCCTGGCACTCATCTCCATGATCATCTCGAGGATCATCCGTTTGCCACAAAAGAGTGCAACTGTGACAAACTTGCGCTTCTTTGTGCTCAAGGGTAGAAATGCAAATCCTGGAAAGGATGCTTCTTACCCCCTTCCTCTGGACGCCTGTCGATATTTAGAGTAGGTGCATTTCCCCACCGACAGGAAATTAGTTGGAGAAATTTCGTTCCCTCCTGCGGACGCAAATGCGCGCATTGCTCGTGGAATTGAAAAAGTTCACGGATCACTGGACGTATTTTCAAAATGGTGAAAGTGCATATTACTGTATTTTGACAGGCTTCAAAAATAATTGAATTAGTGAGATAATGAGATTATCTTTTCGTCGTAACATGTAGTTGATCGCTTTAAAGTTATAATTATTGCGTGTACGTCAAATTTCATGAACGATCCAACGAGTCTGAGGAAAATAGGTCTCTTTAACAACCATCGCCCAGGACGAGATACGAGACCCTTTAGAGTTAATCTGCTTGTAGAATTATTTAAAATCGTACATGTGTCATAATTTTCCGTCGTTTGGAACTATATCAGGGTAATGCAAAAATAAAGCTTGTTTCCAGCTGAGAATCGTGCACTCCATTTGGGACCTCAAAATGCCCCGCCATTTTACTCCTTGCGTCATAACAGGAGCTCATTAAATCAAAGAAGGCTTTGTACCCGTGGTGAAATTAATAAGAAATTTGTGAGAAAATAATATTTAAAAAAAATAAACCTACGTCCAATGAATTTGACCCCGCACAGTATATCTAAAAGAGCCTCCAATATGGACCCGTAACATCTCGACCTGCACCTTTTATCTGAGTAGCTCAGGTGTTGGAGCTGCATCATCTCATGCAGGAGCAGCCGATGGAGGCTCATGCCTAAGCCAACTAAGTAGAATAAATTCTCAGAATTCTCTGATTCGCATGGAGTTTTCAGAAACTGTCAATTTGAATGGTGAGGGTGGTAACATCAGTCCCAAAACTCATCCAATCCAATGTGTTTGTATGAGAAAAATATATACAGAGGAGATGCGTGCTGTTCACTTTGAAATGGATGAAGATGATATAAAGTCAAGGCCCGCACCGATATTTATGGTTACTCTATGCTTTCATCATTTACGCAAATTACTGAACGAATTGTTTATCAGTTATTTTATACTTGAATTGCTTGCTAGAAACCTAACATTGAAGTACATCGCCTCTGCTTCAGAAGTTCATAGGCAAAAAGCGAGTATAATATTTGTAACACGAGACTGAAAAATAAAAAAGCTCTGTTAGTTCCCTTACTGCCTGCTCCTTTCAACTACGTTTTGGGTAAGACGGTGACGTTAAGAAACGTACCCTTGTATGTACATAACCTTGTACGTAACCTCAGAAACTTCTTCTTGTGCTTAACCTCACACACAAAATTCAAAATATTCAACAGACTCTCAAAAAATCCAACCTTTGGCTCAAGTCGATATCGATGTCTCAGAGCGAGCACCATAGCGCGTATAGGACCACACTGCCGCGTTGCTGCCGCTCGCTGTGCGTCAGTATTGCCGGAAAATACAGTTATTGTAGTTGAGAACGTGGTTGTGAATTGGCTCGGCGTAGTTTCCAGAGCATCGGAGTGCAGGAAATTTAACTGAAAAGCCGGAGCTCGGAGCAGAGCTGAGCAAGAATTTCGTCCGAAGGAGATTGACTTCACGCCTACTTTACCCTCGTGAAAAATATTCGCATTGAAATTCGTACTGTGAACCTCGCGTGCAACAGACTTCAGTGTAACCAAATACATCATGTTTATTTTTTATTATTATCAGACTTGTGCGTCTTTTCTACCGCCAACTTAAAAAGTTCAGCAGAACGAAATGTAACGTATTTTAAATGACTTTACTATCACGATATTTATAGAGACATAAGTACGAGTATATATTTTTACATGCATTTAAGAAGTTCATTTCCAGGTTTTTAATAGCTGTGCCGAGCCACTGTGCTGCATCTTTACTTTAATGCTACAAAATCTCATGTTCAACGAAAATTCCACAGTGACTTTTAAAGTAACAAACACCACGTCTTCCACAACACAACGGTCCGCGCTCACACTCGTCTGAGAGCGAGTCTGTCTGCCCCTCTGAAAATGATCTCAGCCGCCAAGAGGATCTCCTGCGCTGTAAAAAGAGTCTATGTTCTATTTTATAAAGAGTCTATTTTTTATTTCCTAGAGAGTCTATTTCCTATTTTCGTCATCGTGCAAAGAACATTCGTAGAGCTCACCGCGGATGTCCTTGAATGCTAGACAGCGTTGCTGACTCTAGTTTATTTCTACTTCACTGCTATGAATTTTAAAGTATTTTTTTAGAGTAAGACTGTCGTGCAGCAAAACAAGGCTGTAAAAGCTGATTTCTTTGTTCTACAGTATTTTCTCTCCAGTTTCCAAAGTAAGGAGACTTTATTTTTATACGTAGTCTAAAAAACACAAAGCGTCTGCGTTGAAACATGCGTAAAATTTACTTTGCTTCAAAAGAATGACGAGCCTACTTTTCTTGAGAGGTCTTTTAAAAGCAAGGTGAAAGTATGTTAAGAAATACTGTGGATACTTAATTTACTAATCAAAAAGTTCCCCTTATTCACTGATGCTAGATTTCTTTTCTTTGAGCCAGCGTTAATTAAATTCGGTATTCTCATGATCATATTCGTTCAACACCCATGTTCTCCCATTCAATGGGGTTGGGGGGAGGACAGCTTTCCTTCACAACTCCCCATTCCTCACCAGTTCCTCGCTGATGTTCAGCACCCATACATCATCTCTTATTTCATCCCTCCTCCTCTTTTTTGGCCTTACTACACACCTCCGACCATCCACCTCCAACTCCTGTTCTTCCTCTCTTACATAGTTCCATCCGTCGATCTCACTACATGACGGATGTCACGTAGTCTCCATCTCAGTCTCCGTCTCCTTCTCCTCAGAAAATCTCCAGCTCCAGCAAGCCACATCCTCTCGTCATTTTCCCTCTCGGCACTCATTCCTTCCACCTGCATATCAAAAATGTAAACATGCACAACAATTCCACAAGTGAAAATCCTTGTACGTGACTGCAGAGCGTGAAATTACAAGAACTGCGTGATCAGGCTTCCTTCCGGTTGTTCCATGTGCACGCAACATATTTTTCCTAAAGACGCACGTCCTCAACTGGCCAAGATTTTACGCAGGGCATATCGTCGCTTCTCAGAAGATGAGAAGTAAGGAAACTGTTCCCCAAGCTGCTTCAAACACGGCTGGGCTTTTCTGCCACGCTGATTAATGCGGCGAAATAAGACGTAAAAATGAAAGAATCTGGATGAGTAATGGCTGACAATTAACCTGGCGTTTAGCGTTTGCTGGAATCTCTAACTCTAAAGGAGCCCAGGCTGAGATCGAAGGTAATCTTCGCCTCACGAACTGATGAAAATGAGTCGTTTTCGTCACTAAACTAGACTGATGGATATCAAATAGTTAGCTAATACCATTTAGAGCCCCTCCTGAACAGTGACGAATCGTGTGGAAATCGGGGAACGCTGGAAAGATAGATACGATGAAACCTCTTTTTTATAATCCAGTCGTGAGACAAAAGTTGCGTGCAAGTGATGCCTCAGGAAAAGGATTTTTCAAAATGAAAATGCGGATGCTCTAAAAAACTTAATGAAGGAATGAAGCTCGTCGAGAAGGATCTCATAAAAAATCCTAGTTCCATGGAAAAGATAAAAGGTAACCAGAATATTTCAGGTTTGAACGTCAAAGAATTCGACCTAAAAATTGTCGAGCGCGAGACGAGAAATTGCAGAGAAAATTATGAGTTTTTGACGAGGAAGGGAGATTAAGTCGTAGGAAGTTTCTGTTAATGAATACACATTCAAGTTTGCCAAATGAAAATCATAATTGTGGACTCTAAATTCTGGTGACATAAGATATGCATTTCTTTTACAACACTAAAAATAACTAAGCGAAACATCAGACATTCTCTGTGCAGTGGACGTTTCAGGGGCTGGACGCAGGTTACATTAAAAATGCAAATTTTTGATTCATCAATATCGTCTGATCACGCTTATCGTGGCACGCACGATGTTTCGAAATACTCAAGAAGATCAACGAGCACAAGCAAATGAACACAAGATGAAGAGGAAGAATATATATGAAAAAGTAAGGAATTGTCCTTGCACAATGCAGATTGTGTTTATGTAGAGGCTCAAGTTAGCTTGAAATACGCGTTTAAAAGTAGCACTTCAGAGGGAGTCGGAGAAGCGTGTGTGTTCTTAGTAAAAGACGCTAAGGCTTCAGTCTTTCATGGACGATCACGTGCTCTTTTTATAGAATTTACGCTCTATCAAAATCGTTGTGTACCCTTGAAGTTCAGCATTGAGTAATTTCCTGAGAAATGACTGGTCGGTATCGGAGGCCACTTGGCGGGCGGGCTGAGGCCAACATTTCTAGCATCTTAAGAAAAAATGCAGTTCGATTTTAATTTTGAAAATTCATCATAGATTAATAATAATTTATAAACAAAATGGAAATGAGTAGAAGAGCGGAAGTAAAAATGGGCCTGATTCACTCGCTCTCTGAGTTTTCGTTTGTCCGAAAATTAATTCACTTCTGTGGGCCACCTCGACCAGTTTTCCCTCTGCGTGTCAAGTAAACTTACATACTTTACGTCCTCTGACGCGCCTGCAGTGAAGTCTCGGGGAATAAAAACCAACATTTGGAGCAGCACCCAGCTGCATGGGTCACAACTCACGACGACTCAACGATATTTTTGAGTGAATGTGCGGACGTTTGCACGGCAGGCCACACACAGCTGTCCACGCTTGAGGTGAATAACGAAAAGCTCGGCCGCCTCCTCCGTACGTGCCGGGCTGTGCAGTTGCTGGGCGGCCGCAAGTTAGCGGCCACATTTGTCCTAATTGACGGAACGGTGGAGAAGAAGCGCCCAACACTCAGGAAGCTGATGCATTTGCTTTGTTTTCTCCCACGCATCGGCGAGAGTCTTTACTGGATACGGTGGTCTTAGGGCTCACTGACCGGGGCCAGTAGTACACTGAGATATATTTTTGAACCTTAAGACTCCACATATACACCCTAATACCTTGCATTTACACGGAGGAGAAGCCACGAGTATGCATGTATGGATGTATGTACTGCATGTACAAAAGTGTGTATTCTAGCTTGTATGAATATATAGGTAAGTATGTATGTATTTAAGCATGTATGTGTGCATACTTGTACATATGTTCTAAATACAAAAGCGTGGATACCTGCTTGTTTGAGTATGTATGCAATTATGCATGTATGTTTTTATTAGTCATTCATTTTTAAATCCAGCATGGATATTTATTCGTGGAAATCATCACAAGTGCCTCTCTAGCGCTCCCATTAGAGGCGTCAGAGTTAGAGGATGGTGAGCTGAGCCGGTTACCGAGCAGTCATTTTAAATAGATTTACTCGTGGCACTTCTGAGCTCACAGCTATAAAAGAATTCTTACCAGAAAACTGCGGGTAACTTAAAAAAACAATATTAATTTCTTGTTTAAAACTATTCCTACGTTTTATTTTAAATTGTTGAAGATATTAAAATCCTGTACAGGCATCGTCTCGTACAAGTTCAAAAAGTCCACTCACTATTTTCATGGGAATTTTAGTTTTGGCAGCCCAAATATTAACGTTTAGTATTAAATTGTATTAAAGGAATGGTTCCGAGCGCCGATCCTGGCATTTGAGATACACGGCGAGCCAAATTGAGGTTGTTGCATTCTTTAATTCCATTTTAGCATCTTAATCCTCACTACACTGCAAAATAAAAGTAAAGTGCATGAGGCACTTGCATTTTGTCCTCATTTTCTGTTTTTATTCCCATTTTAATCATTTTTAACGTTGTTGTGCATATAGTTTTTATAATTATTAATATTTCTTTTATTCATCCAATGAAACTTTCACGGCTCAAGTCTCCTTTTTTGTCCCCATTGCCAAATCATCGAGCTGATTTTCTCGATTTGTTTAATATTAGCTTGACTTTTTTTATGCTCGTCACGTCTCCATAACTTGGAACACACAACGCACCAACGTACAAACCCTGCAACGCCCAGAGCACGGTCATGCGGCCCAGCAACGCTCTGCCCTGCAACGCCCAGAACACGGTCATGCGGCCCAGCAACGCTCAGCCCAGCACCGCCCAGAGCCCGGTCAAGCGGCCCAGCAACGCTCAGCCGTGCAACGCCCAGAACACGGTCATGCGGCCCAGCAACGCTGCACCCAGTCCTGGAATGTTCACCAAATAAGGAAATGGCGCAGGAACTCGCGCGACGGAAGGTCGCATAAACACCTCACTCATAATTAGCAAACGCCACTCGTACAGTTTCCTGGGGTTTCATGATCCGTTAATGGAGATTGCATCGGGACTTGTGCGATTTGGTGAGCTACGAACTGTACGGTTTGGCCTTTGCTAATTACTCTATTACCTGAGAGAATACCTCCCTGTCATGCGACCGCGGCTGTGCGTGTTAAGCGACGTTGTAGGCTGCATAGGCCGCGGGGCGAGGTGCAATTGTAATTTCCGTCCCGCAATCATCACTCCTGTACACAGACGTATGCTCGAGATCAAAGTGTTCAGGTGGACGGTGTTGTTTCGTGGTCATGCAATGCTCGGTACTTGCTCAGAATTGTGGCGTGTAAAGCGGGCGCCTATTTAGGTGTATTCATTAACTGCCATCTAAATTCAGCAAGCCACCGAAGAGGATTTTCTTGCAGGGAATTCAGAAGAGTGATTGAAATATAGAGAAAATTAATGAATTGCACGTCGACTTATGAATACGAGTATTTTTGTGTATGTGTACTGCACGGTGATACTCAGCATGCATTAATTAGCACACGCTCATTCGAGCACACAAAGATTTACCGGTAAATATTGCTATTAAAAATTCATTCTTAAACTATTCTCCTTATAATTACAGCCCGCCTGTCAGTCCATGTCTCACATGATAAACTTGAAACCTTAATCCGCCTGGCAGCCCATTTTTCATGTAATGAACTTGAAATTTTGACCTGCCTTTCAGCCCATATTTCAGTTAGGAAACAGGATTATGATCTGCTTGTCAGCCCATATTTTAGTTAGGAAACTAAATTATTACCTGCCTGTCATCCAATATTTCATTTAGGAAACCAAATAATGGCCTTCCTATCAGCCCATATTTCATTTAGGAAACTAAATAATGGCCTGCCTATCAGCCCATATTTCATTTAGGAAACCAAATAATGGCCTGCCTATCAGCCCATATTTCATTTAGGAAACCAAATCATGACCTGCCTATCAGCCCTTGTTTTTAGCTTGGAAATTTCAGCACTGAACCAAACCAAGCCCATCACTGAACAACACTTAATAGAGATTCATTTAAGTTTTCTCTTGATAATTAAATGTCTCCGAAGACTTACACTCATGAATCATTTCTCTTCGCTTCCAGCAATTTTGTTTGGGCTCAAATGGCCCAGATTTATAATTCGATAAAGGGCACTTGAGAATGCCCCTTCAACGTCCAGAACTGGA
>VOMN01089860.1:0-11156 GCA_014899125.1 Orchestia grillus | reverse complement strand
GTTGCACAGGGCAGCCCCGCCAGGCCCGAGTAGCGTGTGAAGTACCGCATGTCAGGGCCTTGGTGGCACGGAGGCGGAGCGATTTCTGCACCGCCGCTAGGTAGTGCTGGCACCGCCGCTAAGTAGTGCTGGCACCGACGCTAAGTAGTGCTGGCACCGCTGCTAAGTAGCCCTGGCGTCGCCGTTAAGTAGTGCTAGCACCGCCGCTAAATAGTGCTGGCGCCGCCGCTAAGTAGCGCTGGCACCGCCGCTAAGTAGCGCTGGCGCTGCCGCTAAGTAGTGCTGGCACCGCCGCTAAGTAGCGCTGGCACCGCCGCTAAGTAGCGCTGGCGGGGGTGGTCATTTGCGGCCTGCCGTAATTCCGAACGTGACTTAGAATTGGTGATGAGACAGCTCGTGTGGGACTCATTTCCAAACCACTATAATATTTCAGATCCTTTTCAAATGGCATGACATGGTTGCACTGACTACGTTTACTTATTCTATAAGTTTTCTCGAGAAATAGTTTGATTTTCTGAGACCATACCTTCCTACAAATCATTATCGAATTCTTTTTGATAACCCCTTTTTAGCTTTTCTTTCAAAGTAAAATCCTCGCCGCAGAAACAGGAAAATATCCTCTTTATATTTTTTTCATTCATTGCGTGTTCTCTTTGAGCGGTCTCAAATAGATTTTGCTGTTAACATTGCAATGACACCTTTATGAAGTTCGTGGAGCAAAATATTCCTCATGTGATCTTTAGATAGAGCAACCAAGGGTAGGAATTTTGAAGAAAATTATGAACAAAATTTAGATAATCGGAAAAACAGGTCTAGATTAGCCATAACGCCATTTCGAAACTATAACAATCAAACAACATTTGGAAAAAAACTCCCTGAAAGATTTTATCTATAAATCCCTAACCTGAAATAACTTGAGATCAAGTTAATATAAAGGAATTAAACCTGCCAAAGTGATTCAAACTAAGTCCGATACCCGGTGGAAATATAATATTCCTTCATGGCTACTTCATTGGCAATTTAAAATCGGCTGAAATGATTTCAGTGAATTTAGGAAATTAGAGGTTTTGAGACACATTTCATAAGAGAACAAAAAGCTCCCATGCCAAGTAGAAAAATTCTCAATAGCATCCCGAAGTTATTCCGGTCAAGTGAAGGAAAGCAAAGAAAGCAGAGTTGCTTCACTCGCCGCTGCGGGATCAGTATCTTTATTTGGGACCTGGAGACCTCTCTCCAAATTGCACAAGTTTAGCCATGAAGTCCCCAAACTGTGACAATGTTTCTAACGAATCGGCGCCGCGAAATATGAGACCACTCTACTCCACCCTGATCACCGCCGCCTGCTGGGCCGTGCGGGGCCCCTGACGCGCCTGCTGGGCCGTGCAGGGCCCCTGAGGCGCCTGCTGGGCCGTGCAAGGCCCCTGAGGCGCCTGCTAGGCCGTGCAGGGCCCCTGCTGGGGGGGCACGGGGGGTGTGGGCAGAGCGGACGCGTGCGGAGCGGTGCCCGCCGTGGTGGAGCTCCATTTGTTTTGCGGTTTGAGAACACTCTATCAATTTCGATTCTGAGTCATGTGTTGTTCTTATTAATTTTGTTTAAATCTGAGTTCGTTCGGTGTTGTTCAAATTGGCTGAACAATAAAGTGCTGGGCCTGCACGACCCAATAATGAAAGTTATTTTGTACATTCCAGACCCGATTAGGTGCCGAAGAAAATATATTACCATTGTGAACTTTTAAGTTAAGAGCTAGAGAAAAGTTCATCGTTCGTAATACGTTCTTTAATTGTGAGATGCGAGTGCAAGCTTATATGAGTGTTGCATGCATTCTAGTAAAAGAATTGTACAAATTGAATTTCTACGCATATGTTTTGGGACTCGCAATTTTTGTGACGTACATGTTGATGCCTCAGCCTTACGGAGTGCTTTAACTGTAAAAAATTTGCAATTCTCGCTGCGATTATCACACTGAATCTAGAACTAATTCAATTTCTCAGACTAATGGTGATTCCCACTAGACTGCATTCGAAGGAGGCGATATGTAAAAAATAGTAATGTTTTGCACGGAGGCACATTTCACTGTTATAAACAGCACAATGAACATTTACGGAAAGAACAACCCCAATTGTTGATGTTCATAATCATTACGAATGAGAGTTCTTGATTAGGGGAATGAAACGATTCGTTTACGACGATTTATTCGGTGAAAAAAAGGTATTCAAATTAATTTTTGTTGAAAAAATTATTACTGAGGGATACATGATCATCGTCAAATTCTGAAAATAGATGATAATCTCATTGTATACTAATACATAGTTGTTGCTNTGACGGGGTGCGTCTACTAATTATAATAGAATACATTTGAAAAAAACGATTATTTTATTCGTTGCAGAGAAAAAGGTTTCCAAAGTTAAATTGAAGCATTTATGCAAATACTTGAACTCCCACAGCCAAACATACATGACCATTTTAGGTCAGATATCGATTTAGTTTCATGGTGAAGCCGACGCTCCCTTTTGATTCCTCCTCGCATGTCCGTCCCCGCTTCCTTCCTCGGAAGGCCTCATGGCGACAAAAAGCGCAAGACTGATCCCTTCAAATTATGTATTGTTGTGCTGTTCATTTTTTTTTTGCACAGGACTGTCTCCAGGGCACATTTACACATTCAAAATTGCTTTTCACTCAACCTAATTCGCACATCGCTCTAATTCGAGGAAACCTATCCCTTGCCTTTGACTTCATCGCTAACTGAGCCGTTCACATCACCTCATTATCTCCCAAGCACCTGAGGCTCATCATTCAGGTGCTCTCTGGCCCACGTGACTACGACCTGTCGACTCATGACCATTTTCTCGTCTTCTCTTTTCTCCATCCACAAACTGCGTCACCCAAGACTAAAGTTCACGAGTGTGCTTTCGCTAATACATTTCATCTTTTTTTCTGATGCTCTCAGTCTCCAAGTTCTCTGTCGCCATAAAACAAGCAAAAGAACAACATAATAGCGGCCTTAATGAACACCCTCGTCCTGCTCATCCAAGGGTTTTGATCTCCGAGACCGCATTCCACGCTCTTCATGCCTTATTTCGCTTTACTACTCCATGCTCCTCATTCCATGCCTTATTTCTCTTTACTACTCCATGCTCCCCATTCCATGCCTTATTTCTCTTTACTACGCCATGCTCCNCATGCTCCTAATTTCCTTCCATCCTTCCATTTTGAGCGAATGATGAAATTTAAAAAATATATCCTTCCTAATTTAACGGCAGCAAATGACTCACCTCATGTACTCCATCATCTGCTTCAAAAAATTCTTAAGATATTCAGAGGAAGATTAAAATTTAATACGGACGCATTAAAAATTCATTGCAGCACAACCCAATTTTCTTTCAACCCACCTGTACCAGAACTACTTACATACCAGAACCCAGTCACTAATCACTACTTAATTTCACATATGCAAAGTTCACCCCTCACCTGATAGCTCTACACGACCCCAGCAATCTCCTAGATTTTTTCTGCAGATGCAGCACATTTTTTGCACCGATCACACCCATCAACTCAGTCATACACGGAGAACTTGGAGTATCTTTTGATGCCATTGAAACGCAGACCGCGTTCCGTTCCGCTGGCACATTTCATCAGGTCGCGAATCCTGTGACAAACGCGAACGTTGGCCAAAATTAGGATACCATGCAGGAAAATCTCCTCATGGCACCCCACTGCTTATTGAGGTCGAGCCTGCGGGGAGCTTGGCAAGGCATTTTTTTATTTACGTCAAAGCTGCAATTTTGAGATTCTTGTCTCCGCTGCAATCATCATTGGCATCATGGCTCTAGAGCCTGCCACAAAATGCGGAATTTCTTCATTTCAAATGAAAGACGCAGGCTATCATGAATGTAGAAAATGTTAAATTATGCTTGAAAATTGTTTCAAATTTGTGTCGTAAGTTAAAGCACGTGATGCAGCAATTCATTGTTAACATGAGATGGCACGAGAAACTTTGCGGATGATTCGAGGATATAGTGGGTCATAGTTTTCATTTTAAGCCGTGCTCTTCAATTTATAGATAACCTACCACAGATTAAACTGCATTTCATCCGACCAATTAATTTCAGGAGTTTATTGACACTAGATTTAATCAAGCTATCATACGGGAAAGTGATTCCAGATTCTCCAGACGCACCGAGAGCTTTCTAGATCAAGATCTCGTAACCGCCGGCGTCTCGGAACGTTTCAATTACGCAGGCACTATGCCAAATCCCTGCCGTGCTGTAGTGATTCCAACCTTCTCTCCTGCGCCAACTCAGCTACTGAACCAACCAGCTCAGGAGGGATGTCAAAAGCAATACATGTCAACATTTTACGTTCGGTGTTTGACGACGTTTGGGCAGACATTGCTGCTGCTGCTGACATCTCACCGGCTGAAGTAAGCGACATGTTAGAAGCCTCGTCAAAATCAAGGGAGAGGAAACACAATTTGGCAAGATTCTGTTTTGGCAGGACAAGGGCACTTGCATTGGCGCTATTGCCTTCAACCTCCCGACAAAACAGCCTCTAATTACAGATTCGATGCGCTCCAGCAGACCTGGTTATTGGCAGACTCGCCGCACACTGAGCGACAACACCCACGCTAATGCTGCCGTCAGCCCTGCACAGCGTTGCTGGATGCACGGGAACTCATTTTAGTTACATCAGATTAGGCTTTCACGTTACATTTTTAGTAAAAAGTAGGAAATGTCTCGCAGTTCGAGAATGTGATGCGCCATAAATCGTTGTCATTCATTGTAAGCGAGGCAATTTCAGCGTGATTGCATTTTACAGGAGTGAACAAATGGATGGACTCCAAACCAGCCCGTAAATCGCTACAATTCAAGATCTGAAGGTACAGTCGCCTGAGTGATGCGCTTAAAATTGACTCGTAGGTGAGATATGTTACGTTAGTGATTTGTGATAATAGTTTGAAGGGCGGGGAAGCATCAGTCTTTGGCAATGGAGATTATGTGGTACGTCGAACCGTCTGTATGAAACATAACTCAGAGAAGTTTTTTCAAAATTTTACTAGAAGGTAATTTTTTTACATTTTTAGTGCAAATGTCATAAAGGTTTTCGTTTCCTTCAACAAGGATGATATTTTATGAGTGTTGATAAGCATTAGAGATCGATAAATTACGAAATTATTCCTCTCAGTTCGCCGTCTTATCAAGTTAACCTCAACCGCGCTGTTAATTTCCATACATTCGCGACTCAAAACCGTCCTTAATTGAAGCACTTTTTGGCCCCACGGTAAAGATTCATTTGAATTTCCGTTCCGACGCGGTAATGTCTGACTGCACTGTGATACTTACCCCATCCTGCCCGCCAAGCTGTGCTCTAGGAGGGTGTGACTGCATGATACACTCCAGCATCGCGTTAGTCTCAGGAACGAATTTGCTTTGTTTCGCTTAATTATAAGAAGCGGTCTCCAATACTCTATGCACTGTACAGTAATTTGATCAAGATTTTGTTTTACTGAGAAAAAGGGACTCTGTTTTTTCACTAGCTGATTAAGTCAATTAATTCGACGTTGTTAAAAGTTACGGAATTAGGGTACGAAAATTATGTAAGTGGTGAACGCCGGAAAAAATCTGTTTTCCCAACACCTATTTCTTCACACAATTACCCGTAGAGGCTTTGTGCTCTTCGTACATTCTACTCATATTAATACCAAAGTTTAATTCTTAAGCCTAAATTTTATTGAAAGTCACGATCCAGATCATTTAGACTTAATTCTTGTGTATCGCTCATACTCGAATTTTCTCGCAGCGAATGAAAACCAAGTGGGTCGCATTAAATAGTAATCAGCTAGTGTCTTCCAACAGTTGTTGCTTAGCATAGAGATGTACATTTGCACTTCATTTCACCCTCATCGAGCAATTCTAACTTCGAAAGAATACGACCTTCAAGATCCTCGCCACGATAACAGGAAGCTGATCTCGGCTATCAGGCGCTAGGTGGCCCGGGTCAAGTCTGCGTCCTTAGAGCTGTGTTCGTACCGCTGCGCAGCTTGGTGGAGTCATGGAGAGGCTCGCTAAACTTGAGTCAAGGACCACATGTGCCGACACGGCTGCAAGCCTCACAGCTAACAGAGCCACCTGGCAAGCTATCGAGACGTGTTGTAGAGATTTCATATCTGCGACAAAGCCTGACCGCTCTTTTTTTGGAAGACGACTAGGGATAACAGTTGGCAAAGCGCCTTCTTCAGCACTGGTGAAGGTGGCGAAGCTTTGTTTCCTTGAGAGACGCTCACTCGGTCTAGGGTAAGTCAGCAATGTGCTTGGGGTCTTTCTTCTTCATGGTTCAGTTTTCAACAGACTTAGAAGATCGGAGTTCTGTGAAAAAGTTTAAAAAAGGGAAACATTTCGACCGGGATTCTCACATTAAATGATTTACGTCAAAAACGACATTCACACCAAGCAATCAAATGAAATCAAGCAGAAACAAGGGCTAAAAAGGACTAAAATTAATTTAATCAGGATGCTTGGGCTACGAAAAACTCGATGCTTCTAATTCAAGGAAAAACTGCCGTCAAGGGAAAGCTGCGACTAAATATTGATGTTGATGATGAACTAAGATTTCGTTTGTTACGAGAAAAAATGCTTGACCTGTTTGGTTTGAAGCCTTTTTTTTATTTCATTCGAGATGTCACCCCGAGTCTCATTTGTGGTATGCCAGAGATACGAATAATGCTGTACTATAATATTCTTGTTATTTAATCTACAGTAATATACTGCGTTACTACACATTTGAATTTTTATACTCAACCATACGAATGAGTTCTCCCGTAAATTTTACAGGAAAAAGTTTTGATTTCAGAGATAATTTTTTCTCAATGTTGTTGGTAGTTGACTTCCTTCAATTTAAAATATTCTTCACATCTGAAGATTTCACACTTCTTTGTGATTCAAAAGCTTGGTTTTAAGTTCCAAAATAAAGCTTTCACTTGCAAAGCAATCCCTTTCTTCGACGGGATTTTTTTTGCATTTTATGTTAAATACCTTCATCTCCGGCTTGATAAAAAATACAAATCTTGAATTTACTTCCAGTTGGCTCGCTTCACTCGCAATTTGCATTTATATCAGCTCTCCTATTGGCTTTGTGAGAACAAAAATCCTAGCGAGCGCCTCACGCTGTTTTTCTGCTTTGTCGCGGTTTTGCTTAGACCTAAAGGGCCCTTCACACGATCAGTCAATGTCTGAAGACGGTATCTGCAGACATCCAAGCATGGATATCGCATACAAAAAATTTCAAAATCGTATTAGCAAAACTCATCCACTTTCCTGATCGGTTTGTCTGTCTAACCAGTCAAAAACAGTTATATTCCCTGGCAATGGGTTTTAGCTCACCACATATCTTGTAAAAAGTAGTATGACAATGATTCCGATGATCAACAATTTCATTTTTTAGAGTAGCCAACACCACAGAATGTGAGTTAGGGACATTTCCTTCATCAAGTAAACGGCGGCCGCCTCCCACAATCGTCACCAATTACGAGGCAGTTGTTCCCTTTATCATATTTTGTGATTTTGTGTGCACAACACAGTAGACGCCCACAGTTTACTGCGCACAACGTACCTCATTCGATAAATTGTTAAGTGTTTGCCGTGCCCTACACTGAGGTAAAATATGAGTTTTTTGACACTCTCGTGTGTCTTATACGTACGGTAGAAAACTGTCCAAGTACAACATATCACACTTTTCTAGGTTAAGCTGCACTAAGACACACTAATTACTGTCTTGTTATATGTATAAACCAATGCCCATTCATCATAAGTCTACGGTATTTCAACCGAATGTTTAACTTACTCTGATTGAATGTCATTTGATTCTTCAGATGGATTTACCGTCTTTATTGATTAATGAAATGAAATTTTTTTAAGTTTCTGCACCAAGTACTATTCAAATGAACATAACCTGTAGTGGCTCGCTCAACACGTCAATGTGGCTCTAGTTATACATATAAGGTACACAATAATGTCACTTTGAACAAATTCACGAACATTTATGTCTGAGATTCGTTTTAATATTCTATTTTAAAATGATAGTTCTTCCTGTCTCTCCTCTACACACGTATTCCTGTCTCCTGAGTGTGCTGCGTGAGCTAGAACAAGTGATTGCGAGGGACCGGCAAAACTTCATCTCATTTTGGACATCATGCAAGTAGTTAAGGCACCCCGTCATGGGCCACACTTGTGTACCCTTTTTCATACATATCGTGTTTTTAATCTGTATTTCCAAAGCGGAGCACTTCGCTCGGGGTATTGAACCCTGATTCTCCTGAGTGGGAGGCGAGCAGGCTATCACTTATGCTGAAGAGTCACGCGTGCAAAACTCACCTCTTTAAAGTACAACTTTCAGCGGTTCCGTGTGGTGCGACAATCTGCGCCCTCATGAAAGAAGGTGAACATCAGAAACATGTCTGATTGCCCGAGCTAACGTGTGTGTATCCACAATACGACCACGCGCTCTATGCATGTCGAGTTCAGGTTTATTTTTAATAAAATCAAAATCAACGTTCAAAATTAAGAATTTTTCAGCCACACTGTAAATAATTTCCAGCGTGCTATTCGGTGATTTGAATCTGCGGTCGCCGTTGCCCTAGTAAATTTCTGTAATGCATGTTCGGTTTAAATTCTCTAAGCACAAATGTAATAAACAAATAGAAGCTTTAGGAGGGACTATATTTTTTTGAACATTCAGCGCAGTTAAAGAAAACTCAAGATGTTCCGCTGCCTGCGCCCCGAAGCTGCACCAACAGGGGCACCAGCCCCCACCGAAAAGGCCTCGGTTTTAGAGCTACTCACTAATGGCGCCAGTCAGTTGGGAGACCTGACAATTTCTGAGTTTAAAACTGCTCATGATTTTTTAACGGAGTTCCGAAGCTGCCTGAAGGTCCCAGTCATTACCAGACGACGAGGCCGCTCTCCGGTGGCCTGCTAGAGAAGCAGCGCAGCCACCCCAGTGTACGTTTTCTTGTCTACAACCTGACCTAAAAATTTATGAGAGTTGAAATTAATCTGATCAATAGAAATTAGCAGTCTTCAATTCAATTTATTCTCTAAAGTGAATGGCGTGAGCTGGTAGAGCGCAGTTCGGGTGCCATTGAGGCGTCAGCGTTCGCTGGATGTTGAGAAAATTCCTCGTCGCATTTAAAAATTTATGACCCTCGTGTACGTCAGGTTTTACCAGAGGAAAACAAAAGGTAAGCTAAATAAGGCCACCTCGCTCAGGTCCTCACTGATTATAATAAATAATTATCCAGGAGCAAATCGCTCCTCTTACACCATAGAAGTTATCCATGTTGGAGAGCGATAGCTGGAAACATTCAGGTTGACGGAATGACGGTCATGCACAAAAACTGTTGAAATAGTTTTGATTAGTAACTGTTTTATTTATATAAAGCCTTTTGTTGAAACTTTTCAGGTGTGAAAAGAATTTAATAACCCTGGGAATAATTTCTGGATCTCCTTTTAATGCACTTTAGACTTGTCGACGTGAAGAGGAGCTTATTCCTTATCCGAAGTTTGTTTTCATTCTACAACTTGTTCAGCTTGATTATATTAGACCACGAAGTTAATTACGAACGTCTTGTACAGGAAATAATTTTATTTCATTTTTCTAGCATAAGTTAGCCCATGTTATATATGGCGAATCGCATGCATTTCGGACGAAAAAAATTGGAACTCTTGTTTTTTGTGCTGTGGGGTTCTCAAGACAGGCCTCTGGTAATTACGACGGAGGTGTAGAATGAAATAAAGATTTCCCGACGCTGTCAACTTGGGAAGAAATTCAGAGCAACGGCCCTTACTTTCAATATGAAAGAAGGCGCACGAACGCCATGGCAGTGTTGCCATCATTAGCGCCCTTCACCCTATGATGTATAGCCTGCTACGCCTGCCACTGCCTCGATACGTAGCGCCGCTCTATTCATCTAAAATATTTTTGGCAAGGATTTTCTCTAAGCAAATAATCTGGCGAAGTTGTTTGTAGCTCGCCCAAGGGAAAAATGCCTGAGTTGATGCTGTGTTACTCGATGTTTTCAGTTTATTGAGGTCGGGGACTACGCTCTGCAATGGTTCAGTTAATGGTCCCAATGAAAGTTTAGTTTCTGCTTCTTACGTCTCTGAATTTATAAATTTAAAATGTACCTCCCTAACGTACTTAAATAGAGATCTTAAATTATGATGTCGTGTAAAATTAACGAGCCAAGTTTGCTTTCTTCAGTTTGTCTCCTGCACTACCACTCAAATGGACAGACATTTGTTGTATTTCAGAAGTATTGAATACAGACTTCCTGTATTTGCAAAGAACAGGACACAATATTCAGATATTTGTTCCTCGTTTCAAAAAAATTTTCTGATAAAAGTGGGGAGAAATGCTGGTTTAATTTAAAAGAATTTAGACTCCAAATCAGCAATGACGAATTGAAAACTTCCGTCAATTTGACATAACACAAATAGCTAAACGTCATGCTACAGCCACGCCAGGTTCCTACCAATGAAATATGCTCTGGTGATGAATAAATGCAGGGTTTTTTTAAAATCACTCCTTGAAACCTTACCGCCATTTTCAACTAAAATAATAAATCAGACATACATAGATACCTGCAGAAAGAAGTTGAAAAGAGATTAGGTGCATTATGTAATTGAAATTGATGATAACTTTCATTAAACACGACTCAAGTACTTTCCAAAATATTTACAAGTACGTTTTATGACATATACAAAATTATCACAGGTGGAAAACCACTTAAATTTACAGTGATAAATATCCAGCCGAGCCAGGCAGGACTGTTGCCAGATGAAACGACTGTCGCATCCCTGGAGTTCGCGCTCATGTCTGTCTCACACGCGTGCGTGTCTGAGCTTTGTGCGGCGAGCAACAGGAGGGTTTGAAATGCTCGAAATTTTGCAGTTCATGACGACTTTATTATTTACAGTAGTTGTAACACGAGTTAGAGTTGCGTTTTTGACTGTGTAAATGTTCATTGCAATACAGCGTGCATAATTGACATCCAGTGTGTAGCTGATTCCCTCTACGCGGCAAAGAAATGACGCGTGTAAGAAAAACACATAAGCTCAAAGAAACCTAACCTAACAAAAGCTCGAAGAAACCTAACCTAACA